>LOJH01027086.1:0-18179 GCA_001685095.1 Ellobius talpinus
ATCAAAAACACTGATGACAACTTATGCTGGAGAGGATGTGGGGTAAGGGGAACCCTTCTCCATTGCTGGTGCATATGCAAACTGGTACAGCCCCTTTGGATATCAGTGTGGCAGTTTCTTAGAAAATTAGGAAACAACCTACCTCAAGACCCAGTGGTGTGGGGAAGTCCTTCTGTCTATGTGTTGCTTTTATTGGTTAATGAATAAAGAAACTACTTTGACCTACCGCAAGGCAAAACAGAGCTAGGTGGGGAAAACTAAACTCAATGCTGGGAGAAAAGAAGGCAGAGTGAGGAGACACCATGGAGCAGCCAGAGGAGAAAGACACAAGCCACCAGCTGGAACCTTGCTGGTAGGCCACGATCCTCATGGTAAAATACAAAATAATAGAAATGGGTTAAATTTAAGAGATAAGAATGAGCTAGAAATATGCATTAAGCTAATAGGCCAAGCAGTGTTGTAATTAATACAGTTCCTGTGTCATTATTTTGGTTCTGGGCAGCCAGGAACAAACAAGTGGCCACTTGCAACAACCCAGCAATACCACTTTTGGGTATATACCCAAAGGATGCTCAATTGTACTACGAGGACATGTGCTCAACTATGTTTATAGCAGCATTGTTTGTCATAGCCAGAACCTGCAAACAACCTAAATGTTCCTTGACTGAAGAATAGATAAGGAAAATGTGGTACATTTACACAATGGAGTAATACACAGCAGAAAAGAACAATGACATCTTGAAATTTGCGGGCAAATGGATGGATCTAGAAAAAAAATATTGAGTTAGGTAACCCAGACCCAGAAAGAAAAAATAATATGTCTCCACTCATAAGTGGCTTTTAGACATAAAAGCCAAAGAAAACCAGCCTATAGTCCACAGCCCCAGAGAACCCAGACAACAGGACCTTAAGAGAGGCATGTGTGGAACTACACAGAAGAAAAAGACAAGATATCCTGAGTAAATAGGGAGGATGGAGATCATGGGAGAGGGTAGAAGGGAAGGGAGGAGGAAGGGAGGGAGTGGAGAAAAACATATAGCTCAATAAAAACAATAAAAATTAAAAAAACAATAAAACAAATAACCAAAGATCACACATATGCAGACAATCATGGTTGATCTCAATAAATGCTATGGTTCTTAAAAAAATTATTGATTCATGTACTTAGTTCGTGTATGCCATGATGCACATGGAGCAGTCAGAGGACAACTTGAGGGAGCTGGCTCCTTCCTGCTTTATTAGGTAAGTGATCATGGCTGTAGTTTGAGTCTCTCCTGTTGCTTGAAGGCCTACCTGTTAAAGATTTGGTCACCACCAGGAATGTCATTTGGAGGTGTTGAGACCTTTAGGAGGTAGGGCCTAGGAAGTGAAGTATGGCTCTTGGGAGCATGTCCTGAAAGATGCTGCTGGGATGAGCCTCTGTTTTTCTGTTTTAGCCACCATGAGGTGAGCATCACTACCGGGCCCTCTCTGCCATGACCGTCTGTCTCACTGCAGGCCCAGAAGCAACACAAATAGCATTCTACTGGTTAGAACCTCCGCAACTGTGAGGACAAATAAACTTTTCCTCTCTTAAAGTTGACAATTTCAGGCATTTTCATTTTCTTCTTTTGAAAATGGTGCTTTTTTATATTAACCAGGCTGATTTTCTGTGCTCAAACGATCCTTCAGCTTCAGTTTCCCAAGTAGCTTGTGACAATAGGCACATGCATGCCACTATGCCTGGCAACAGTGTCTGAGCAATACATGCTTACACAAGACAGAAAACTGCTAATATTTTGGTTTTAACCAAAATGAGGAATTAATTTGATCATTAAATCATTAAAAGAGTTTTTGATACATGATTTCACAATGTAGTATGTGCTGAACTCAAATCATGATCTTCCTGCCTTAGCCTCCTAATATTGAGATAATAGGCATGTGCCACAAAGCCTGGCTATTGTCAGCCCTTTAAAAGTGCTCTCTCTGCAAGTGTTCCTAACCAGCATTCAGCAAAGACAATGACAAAGGTAACATGGTTGACAAGGAAACTATATGTTTTTAGGCACAAGTAGCTGATTGCCTGGCGGGGTGAAGGATAGAGAAAGTTATCTCTTTTAGTAAAATATAGCCTCCTATCAAGGCAGAGGCCTTTGAAAACCCAAGAAGTAACTTGGGAATTTCTATATACGCAGGGAGAAGAGGGGAAGGAAATAACATAACACAGGTTGATTGCCTTGCCTTTTCTCAGTAGCCATTTGGGGAATGAAGCTTGGTAGAGCAATACCAACAACAGCACTTGTTTCACAGTACTGGTGAACCATTGTTCATCTTCACTGTCAACTAGACTTGCCATCACCTAGGAAACACACCTCTAAGCATGCCTGTGAGGACATCTCAGAGAGGTTTAACTGCTATAGAAAGGCCTACCCTCTATGTGGGTAGTCCAGGCTGAATGAAAACAGGAAAAGGAGCAGGAAAGCCTGGTGAGCACAACATCAATCTTTCCCTGGTCTCTGGTCTGCCTAAATGTGAGGAGTCCTAGCTATGTGCTCCTGCCACCATGAAGACTGCCATTCCTTCTCTTCCACGATGGACTGTATGCTCTGAAACTATAAGCCAAACTAAATCTTTTCTTCCTTAAGTTGCTTTTGTCAAGTATTTTTGTTGTAGCAACAGAAAAGTAACCAATACAGATCCTCACACATGCCAGGGGAATGTTGTACCACTGGGCTATACTCCCAGGCCCTGACTTTATTCTTGCTTCTGCGAGCCTCTTCTACTAGGTGTCCTTTAGACAGGACAACTCAAACTTGTCTTGACTCACAAAGGCATTTCTTCAAGTCTATGGGTGTCTCTCTTCTCCAGTGCAGATACATGCTATTGGAGGACAGAGCCTGGGTTCTGCCTCTGTCTTCACACACTGGAACTAATCTAAGAGCACAGTGTGAAGACTGTGTCTTTTTTTTAACAAAAGCCACAGTGAAGGCTGCTCTAGCCAGAGGAATGAGTTAATAGCAGATAAAAAGGAGGCCTGGGTGAGGCTGAGCACTACCTTGCTTTGTACCAGGATGTGCTTCACACACACTGGGTCCTCCAGTCCTGTACTCTTTGGCACCCCCAGCCTCTCTACTCCAGTGCTTGTTCATACACATATGAACACATGCCCAGACCTTTCTGCTGTCTGCTGGGGAAGTCCCCGCCTCACACATTCTTTACATGCCTCCCCCATCAGCTTCAATTTAGATAACCTTCAGACTCAGGGAACAGAGTGCTGGATAGGTCCTGGGAAGACAACACATGCATTTGTGTATGCATGCATGCGTGCGCGTGTGCTTGCTTGTGTGTGAGTGTGTGTTGCTGAGGATGGAACTCAGGGTCACACATGTGCTATGCAGGTGCGCTACCACAGCCCTGTTATTTGTTTTTATATAGGATTTTTCACTTGTTGTGCAAAACTCTATGGAGACTGGTCAGAGAGTCATCATTATTCTTGTTTTCTAGATGAGAAAACTTGGGCTTCCAAAGAGGAAAAGGTGAGTGTAGAGTCTTGGACTGCTCATTTCAGGCTCAGAGATTTGCCATTGCCTGGCATGGCTAAGCCAAGAATCACTTTCTAGGAGGTCCTGGTTTCTAGGTCAGGTAAGCAGCCAGCACTTTAGGGAGGTGTTGCTGGGTGGCTGAGCTAGGATTCTCTTTGCTTTGCTTAGGAAACGGTGGGAGAGTCAGAGAGCAGAGGCCTATGAACTGCGGTGAGAAGGGAAGGAAGGACTTTGTGTAGCAGCCCAGGAATTCCAGTCAGGAATGAGAACCTTTCCACCTGCTGCTGTCCAAAGCGCCCAACGCCGTCATGGAATTTGCGTGCAGACAGCTAGGTCGGACTTTGGAAACCGAGGATAAAAAACGAGTTTCCTTCTCTCTGTTCACAGGGGCCAGCCAAGAGCCAGCTCCAGAGCTGGAACCAGGCCCCAGATCATAAAGTGAACTGCAGAACCAGTCAGTTATCGGTTTCAAGTCCGACTGCCTCCACTTATAAGGACTTTGGAACTTGGGGAGGATCCCCTTTGCTCTGTAAACCAGCAGAAAGTCAGACTCGTGGTTGTCAAGACCCCAGAAGGAACGGCAAACACACACGCAAAAGTGGAGTGGAAGGCTCAGTATCTAGTTAGAAAATGGATTACTCCTTCCATTATGTCTAGGAAGAACTCTCTGATTAAGGCCTGATGGATGGTATGGAGGTGGTATTGGGTAAGCAATATCCAGATACTAGGTATCTTAGAATTGGGGACTGAGCTTTAAGAAATACAACTTCCCTAGGACCTGGGGCCAGTCTGTACTTTACTTCCATAAGAGTGCTTTGATTTGTATTTTTGTTACTTTTAATTACTGTTAGGGGATAATTGCTATTGTCATGGCATTTAGAAGGGCTCCTTTGGGAGCTGTATGGATCCTAAGGACTCCACTGTCTTGAGTCGGCAGATGCTGGTATTGTAGAAATAGGCTTGTATGATCAGTGGGTTTGACCCTTCTTGCTCAGGGTGCTTCTGCAAAAGGCCCTCACCAGATGCTGTCCCTGAATCTTGGATTTCCCTCCCCCCCAGGACCATGAGCTAATAGATTTCTTTCTCTATTCTTTTGGTCTTGGCAATAGTTTCAGGGGTACCTACTTAAACATTTTTTAATAAAAATTTAAATATGATCTTTGTATTCTTTTGGAATTTTGAAAAACAGGTTTTGACCATATTCACTGCCATTCACCCCCCCATCTTCCCAGATTTACTTCTACCTCCCCACCCCTCACAACTTTGTGCTCCCATTTTATAGCCTCTGGATCCATTTTGTGCTGCAGATGTGCTCATTGGTGAAGGAGTCATCTACTGGAGAATGATAAGTTGCCAGGGACCACACCCTTAAAGAAAACTGACCAACCCTCTCCCAGAAGCCACCGACTGTCAAAGCCTCCTCAATTAGGAGGGGGGCATGTGAGCCCCTCTCTCTCCATACCCAGTGTTGCCTGGCTTGATCTTGTGGAGCTAATACATTTCTGTCTGTTATAAATTGTCCAGTCTGTGAGGGTTCTGTCACAGCAGAAACTAAGACAGCGTCCCAGGACACTGGTCCCCTAATCCAGTCTTGACCTCATTTGAGCCAAAAATATACCATGAAGTCTCAACAAATCACTTATTTTTACTCTTGGCTCTTCTACTGATGAATTATGGGACGAAAGGCATGCCTGGTTATCCTTATAGTTCTCAATTGCCTTGTCTGTTAAATGGAGATAATGCTAATATACTTCACAGGGCTATCGGGAGGGTGAAAATGTTTTATAAACCATAAAGCCCAGTGCAGACATGAGGATTTAATGTCATTATTACCATGTGATCTTCTGGCTCTAGAGAGAGCAAGGAAATTCCAATATAGAGGAGAGATCCAAACCAGTTTATTTTAGTCTAGATGGTCTCTAAGGAGGAGAAATCTATGGTAGGGGGAGGCAGCCCTCTCTCAATGATGTATAGTCTCCTGGTTGTATGTTCCCTTGTCCTCAGGGTGGGGGTGCCAAGTCAGCCTTTTGGATGTCATCCTCATTTGTTTGATTGCCTGGTTGAAATTTGAACAGGCAAATAAAAATAAGTTCAGAAGGTAGAGTCCCACCAGAAACAGGTCAGCTTTACATCAGAGTGAAGATAGAATCCATAAATATTGGCTGAGCCAACTGTCATCTCAGCTATAGAGGCAATACAGAGGCCAGGAGAAGGGTTTGACTAAGAAACAAGCAAGCAGCTCTGGATTGGCTCTACCGACTAGCCAGTACTTCTCACATGAGTCTCCGAGTTTTATGTTTATTATCAAATGAGAGTATGTGAAATTCTCTCCTAAAATGTAAGGCAGTGTATATATGGAACATATTATTTATATTGTTGAATGGCTTGCTCCCTGGAATTACCATTTCCTCAAAATGGACACATTTGTCTCAGGAAGGAGCAGGACTGTCTGGAGCCTCAGGTGGTAAACAGAGAGTAAGCAAAAGGTCACATGTTCAATAAGAATGAACTCTGGGAAGATTCTCAGGGTCCCTACCAATAGTATAAAACAGAAGACCGTTGCTGGGGGTGGAGACCCACCAGTCAGACTGCCAAAAGGTGTTCAAACCACAAGTCTGAGGCTCTTGAGGCAGCTGGTGGTCCAGAGGCATAGTCTTCTGGAATCACCTTGGGTGGGCTTTCTGGTGATGCTTCTGCTTTTGAGTTATCCCTGCTCCGTATAAGTAACTATGTTCCTGTTAGTAATATCAATAAAAACTAATTGATTCACCACCCTGGACACTGGTGCAATTTTTACTTGATCTGGGCTCCCTTTCCGAGAGGAGATGGGTGTGTGTTGCATCTCCCAGGAAGTCTGCCACACAACAATATTATGCATTTTAGTGTAGAGGATTGTTATATTTGTTACTCTGTTCTGAAATGTGGGTATTGTTTTAGTTGGAAAGGGGATCAATTATGTTGGAGGGTATATGTCACTTCATTTATTGAATAAACAATTGGAAATGAAGAGCTGTTTTTTTCAGTTTTTGTTATTAGATTGTATTGTATTTATATAATCACTTTTGAAGAGCTGGTTTACTCAGTAGTAGGGGAACTCAGAAATGTCTGCTCTGGCATTGTTTTTCTTTTAGTGCGATGAAAAAGTTCCAAAATTAGCAGGTGATGATGGTTGTACAACACTACAGCCATATTTAAAAAACACCAGAAAGCTTTAAAGTGGTAAATTTTATCTTGATTAAAACAGTTCAAATGAACACCTTTACACACAAGTTCTAATTGGAAGTCAGGCTGGCAATGAAGCCTGACTTTGAAGCAGTGACAACAGGCCCAGGGTAGATGTGTCAAATGCTACTTCTTCCTGTATGAGGAGAGAGTCTGGAGAACTAGGGGAGCCTTTTCTATCAGTGTCAGGGGAAGGAGAGGGAAGAGGGGAAGAGAAGAGGGAATAAGAGCAACAGCACCTTCCAGAAGCACTCAAGATGTCAAAATTCCCAGTGCATTCTTTTTGGGGGGAATCTCAAAAGCAGGCCCCACTATTGGCTCCACTGATGAGGATGTCCACAGTTTCTTATGCGAGGGCCAGGTCAACCAGATATAGTTGCAAATACAGACTTCGAGTGATCAAGCATTTTTGTTTGCTGAAGACTAAGATGCGCTTTCAATGTGAAAGATAGAAATGTCCTGGGCAAGCCAGGTTGCCCTAAAATTGGTATCTTTGCAAGAAGGCAGGAGAAAAGGGATGAGGGATTGTGTCGCAATCTTGTGATTTAGGACTTAAGGAAGGAAAGGCTTATTTTGGCTCACAGTTTTGGGGCACAGTCCATTATGGTGGAGAAGGCAAGGTGGCAAGAGCTTGAAGTAGCTGGTGACATTGTGTCCACACTCAGGAAGAAGAGAGCAATGAATGTCTATGCCCAGTTGCTTTCTCCTTTTTATGTAGTCTGGGACTCAAGATATGGAGTGGTGCTTCCTCTAGTTAGGGTGAGTTCTTGCCCCCTCAATTAATCTCATCAATGTAAATTCTCACAGGCTTGCCAGAATGCCCCCCCGAATCTAGATAAACTATCTCACAGGTGTTGGCCAGAGCCTTGTCTCAGGTGGTTCTAGATCCTGTCAAGTTGGCAATTTTAGTAATCACACTGGTGAATAGGAAACCATGAGGAATGACAGAGAAAGCCATTTGGTGATGAGGGGTGCCAACCTCAGAGGGCACAACTCGCAGCAGTAGTGGCAGTTTGAGGTGCAGAGCTCAAGAGTGCGCATGTGAACTAGGACCTGGGAAACGGAAAACTGGGTTGCTGGCTCTCTGTCATGAAGTAAGATTCATTTGTTTTGAAGCTGACAAGGGTTATTACATCTGATGTTTTTTTAATTACCTCTTCTTTTCTTTTTTTTTTTAAAGATTTATTTCTTTCTTACATATACAGTGTTCTGACCATATGTGTCCCTGCAGGCCTGATTACAGGTGGTTGTGAGCCACCATTACACCTGAATCTTTAATGTCGATTGGTTAGGTTTGCTCTGGGACTTGAGCTCAAGACAAGACATTAATTCCAATGTTTACTGCATACCAACCTTGAACTAAGTTATATGCTAGAATATGTTAGAGCAAATGTGGTAAATAGGATTGGCCTAACCCTTTGCCCCTATCAGAGCACTAGCTAGATATGAGAGACTCTAGGAGGGCTAACTAACATGACCCTGGGAGTCAGGGAAGCTCTTCCAGAGGAAGGGAGATGTTAAGTCTATGCCTGGAGGCTAAATAAGAACTTGCTAGATGGCAGACAACAGTTTTAGGGATAGGGAACAAATAGTGGGGAATATAAAATAGAGATCGTGTCCATTTGGAGAATTATGATGTAGTTGAATACAGCCGGAATGGTCTGTAATTCCCCCAATGTGGTCTGCAGACCATTTCTATTTGAGTTACATAGGTTGCTTCTTAAATAAAAAAGAGTTCTCCTCGAGTGAGTGTCATGCTTTTGCAGAGGACGAGGTTTGGTTCCTAGCACCCACAGTCAGGTGGCTTGTAGCCACCTAAAACTTAAACTCCAAGAGACCTTGAACCTTCTTCTTTGGGCACTAGCATAACATGTGAGTGTGTGTGCATTCATGTGAATACACACACACACATACACACACTAAATAGATTTGAGAGGCTCCCAAATTTTGAAAGCCCTAATTCCAAATTTTTTCACAAGTTGAAAGATTCCTTTTTCTATATCCCAGGTCTCAGTTCCAGAGCTGAATGGATCAACATCAGGAGACTAATTAATTAAAAAGGCGAACTTGTTACCTCTGGAGAGCACAGTGATTGGGAAAGGATCCACTGAAAGATTTTGGCCAGAAAGTGACTTGACCTGAGTAGTTGTTTAGAAAAGTTATAAAGTCTTATAGACAAGGTAGGCTTGTCTATAATAACAGACTGAGGAGACAGCTTGGTCAACAAAATGCTTGCTCTGCAAGTATGAGGACCTGCATTCCAGAGCCAGCCCTAATGTAAAAAAGCTGGTGTGCTGGCCCATGCCTGTAATCCCAGAGCTGAGGAGGTAGAGATGGGTGATTGCGTGGGGCTAGTCTAGCCTACTGTTGAGTCCCAGTGAGAAGACCCCCATCTCCAAAGTCAAGGCGATCAGCTCCTGAGGAACAGTACCTGTGGTTGAATGCTGACCTCTACACACAAATGCACCTGCACATGCTGTTGCCCCTGCACACATACGAATGCACTTAAGATGAACTTACACCTACTCCCAGGTACACGTGACCACACAGGCACATGCCCATTTTCTGTTTCTTTCACACATAAATGATTGTGACGACAGACTCATTTTCAAAGGCTAAGGTTTGTAATTTGGAAATCTGGAACGCTAAATGTAGTATGATTATGCCCCTCCTTGGGTGACCCTGGGACCTGTTCAGGGGACCCACCTCAGTGAGTGGGCAAGGAAAGATCACAATTCATGAGACAGTGTAAAAGGAGAAGTCAAGAAGGTGCTAATTGGCACATTAGTCTGCAGAAGCAGATGTCCCAGGAAGCCAAGCATGACTGACAACAACGGAGAACAAGTGCCATGAGGCAAGAGGGGCACATTCTGGCTGGAACCTCACCCACACTGCCAGTCTCTTGCGGCCTATGGATAGTGACTTCTTGCCTTCTAGGGATGGTAACCTAGACTAAGGTGTCCTGAAGGGCATCAAGGGCTCCACAGAGCAAAGCTGGGTGATTTGCTAAGCTATTATCTAAGAAGCATTTTTCATTTGGGTGAGGGACTGACTCATTAGGGGAGGAACCTGGACCTTGGAGATGTGTGGTGTGGCCTGACTTTCTAGGGTCAGCATGACTTGCTCGGGGTTAGTCCTCCCACTCTAATTGAAATGTTTGCTGCAGGTAAGAGAAACAGCTGCTGCTGTCCAGAGTAAAACAGTCCCACAGAAACCTGCTCCTCATTCTGTCTTCCAGCTTCCCAGAAATGTCTGCAGCCCAGCCTTGGAGCTGGTATGTACTTTTAATTATTTCAAGAACTGGCATCGCTTGTCTCATAGTAAAAGTGTCATGAAATTACTGTAAAGTTGCATGAGTTTGGGCCATAAATCTTATTCACTTCAGTTACATCTCATACCTTAATTCACTGGAGTATAAAATGCCATTTACACTAGTTCTTAGTTCACTTAATCATAATTAAATGACCTCAGAGGGCAGTAATTCGTTGAGGCCTTGGCTTTGATGTGACATAAATAACAAACTTGGTTTGCCATGTGGATGGGTTCCTCCACACTTTTACGTTGACCACAGACCTCATGGAGCATATAATGCCGGCTTTTTGGGGTGGGCATGTGCTCTGGTTACACAGAACATCTGGGCCACAGATGTGGTTGAGGGGACCGTCTAACTGGTCCCCTTTGGAGGTTTTTTCCCACCATCTTTAGGCCCCTTCTCGATTCTTTTAATTCTCCAAAGGAGGAGTCCTGTTGAGTCCAGGGAAGAGGTGATGAGGACTGACCTCCTGTGGTTTCTCATCCTTGTATTCTTTCTCTTAAAGGATCCCCTCAAAGGGATCAGTTGCTAAAGGACTTTCAGTCTTCATGAGTAGGTATACAGTTCCCTAAAGCCATTTATTGAACTTGTCTCCTGAGATCCAGACCTTCAAGGCCATCATCCCTGGGACCATTGCTATGTAGGTCACACCATTTAACTTGGAAACGCCTTGTTGTCTTCCCAACCCAATGGCTTTCTCTCCTTTTACTCACCATCATTAGTGTTACTATCACCCTCTTGAGTTTCTAAATTCTAACACTTAAAGCTTGTGTATGCAAGAATAGTTGCTGAATCCCCAGAGATGTCCACAACCTTATCTCCCAATGACATGGCAAAGGGGAGTTAAAGGTACAGGTAGAATTAAGGTTGCCAATCAAATATTTAAAGTTGAGGGGTTTAGTATATAGTTCAATGGCTGAGCACTTTCCTGTCATGCACAAACTCTGGTTCCAACTTTAGCAATGAAAAAACTAACTAACCAAATAGCTAGTTAACTAAAGTTGCTTACAGTTTAAAATAGGAAGATTATCTCAGCTTTTATCATTGGACTCAACGAAATCACAAGGAACGGGGAAGGTCAAAGGAGAGAAGAGGGAAGGAGAGAGACAGAGAGTGAGGGTGGAGAGAGAGCGCACTCTGTAAGAGAGAGGTGAAGTCTCTGAGTTTGAAGGAGGAAGATGATTCTAATTCTAGGGCTCTGGAAGCTGAAGGAGGATCACAAGTTGGAGGCACACAGGAAGCAAAAGGCTAGCCTGGGCTACTGACACAGACCTTGGCTCAAAAATGAGGAGGACAAGAAAGTATAAGACAGGTAGTGACTTTGATAAAAGAATATTATCTGCTTGTATGAAATTACTTCATAAAACATCTTATTTTATAAAATTACTATAGACAAATAAAAACCCTAGAATACTGCTGGCCCCAAGTATTTTGGATACAAGTTATACAACCTGTATTTTTCAAGTACTGCCAATTGTGTAGATTTTCATGAGATTATTACTATTTTGTTTTTTTACCTTCTGAAAGGTAATGTTCCTGCTTTAGTAATTTATTATTGTTTAGAAAATCCACACCAAAACTTAATGGGCAGCAATATTAATTTACTGTTATTGGACTGAGTAGTTCTGGCCTGGGTGATTCTTCTGCTTCAGTAACATTTGTTAGGATTCTTCTGTGATCACAATTCAGCTGCTGAGCATGAATGAGGTCATGTGTCTACCACTACAGTGCCATACAGAATAGTTTCACTGCTCTAAAGATAGTTTGCCTATGTCTCCTGTCCCAAGATCCCTGGCAACAGAGATCGTTTTTATTTTCTCTATAGTTTTGCCTTTTCTGGAATGCCAGATGATTAGAATTACATGGGGCAGCTTTTGCAGGCTAGCTTTGTTCAATTAGCAAGAAATTTGTTTTCCTTTCCTTTCTGTTGGCATTTGGTGGCATATGAAGGCTAAAGATAGACCTGACTTGATCCTTGGGGACTTCTCCCTCTTGGGATTTCCTCCAGGCATTGTGTTTGGAAGGCATTTGAATAAATTTCATGAGTAACCCAGACAGGATGAGAAAATAAACAGACAATTGTGCCAACCATTGGATGTGTCTGGATAAATTCTGAAAAACAGCTGTGGTAAATCGTTAAAGTAATTGTCCTTAATGAATCATGCCTCCTAGGATCTGCCTTCTTTAATGGTTCCCTCCCTCTTAAACTCTTGGTTAAGTAACTTGCTTTGGCCACTGAAACATTAGCAAATGTGACATAAACAGAAGCTTGAAAACCCCTTGTGCATTGATTGGGCTGTCCTCTTGCTTCTGGGAAGTCTTTGTGCCACATATGAAAGCCATGAGGCTGACCACTCTGAGAAGGAGAGGCCACACTGAGGATGGGAGAGACCTGCTGGGACTCTGTACCACATCTGAGTGAGGCCATCCATCCAGTCCCAGCTAAGTTAGTGGATTCCTATAGCCACTTGAGTGACCCAAGGGAGTACAGATCAGCTTACCCATGTCCCAAGTGCTTGTGGGCATTATAGACTGGCTGTTTTCTGCCACTAAGTTTTCCTTTCTTTTGAGACAATGTCTTGCCCAGACTGACCTTGAATGGCAACATTCTTCTTGCCTTAGTTTCCCAAGGACAGGCACACTCAGTTTCTGCCACGAGGTTTTGAGGGACTGTGTTAATATTGTGGTAACTGATCACTTCATGGCCATTTGCAGTGCACATTTGAATTACCTGTTAGGGGCTATTTTCTGAGGCCAATGGGCCAGTAAGTGTGCTGATGGCACCTGCAAAAGTATAGAGAAGAGGGATTTAAACACATTGAGAAAACCAAAAAAGTATTATTCTCAATCTGATCTTAAAGACATCTCAGGTGCGTGCATGCTTCCGTGCATGTGTGTGTGTGTGTGTGTGTGTGTGTGTGTGTGTGTGTGTATTGTATGCTAGGTCAGGGCTTCACCACTGAGCTGTACCCTGGCCCCATCCTGTTTTCACATATGCATATTAAAAAGCTGCATAGTATAAAGGGCAGACAAGAGACTGCTTAGATGAGAGTTGAAGCTGCATGAGAAGCTAGGATTCTTAATCTAATTGATGGCCTTACCCACCACACATGCTGTTTGCTCTCTCCCATGCAGCGGGGCCTAAAAACCAGCTATCCGGGGGATGCTAACTTCCTCCACTGGCACTCAAAAGTTTGTTTTCCACTTGTCTTTCACAAGATGTGAGGGCTGTGAGCCAGGTGGGGAACCTGGAGGGGCTGGGGACCATTAACTGGCTTTACTGTGTTGAACCCGGAAGATGCCGGGCCAGGTGAAGCCTAGCTTTTGCTAGGAGGGAGGTCAGTGGAAAATCGGCTTGGAAGCTGAAAAGGAGGAATGCGAAAACTTGAGAAAAATATCTACCTCATTGCTCAGCAAACTCTGAGGCCACCCTCCATGCTGGTGGATAAAACCCAAACTCTGGTAGATTTTCTTCTCATCACAGTCAGACTTGAGTACCCGAGATAACTTAATATACTGCAATAATGCAATTAAGCAGGCTCCTCAGGCCCAGCTTCCAGTCTCACTCACTTTAACAAATATAATTTGGGTGACATCATGAAAAACAACATTCTTCTTGTGAGTGGCTGTAGATTACAAGAAAAATGATCACATGGCTTAGCCTTGGCAAGCGGAGAGAAAGCACTAAATTTGGCCCTCAAGAAAGTGTGCTCTGTAAATGTCTGCTGCTTACACAAGTGACAGGGTTTGTTTAAAACCTCCTGCGAGCACGCATACATGTGTGTGTATGTATGTATGTGTGTGTGAATTCATGTGTGTGTGTATTATGTATGCACATGCACCCTTGTACACATTTATGCATGGCTATGACTCTGACCACTACTTTTAAATTCAATGTACAGATGTAATGTAAATTCAGCTCTCAGTGTGACATTATTTATCTAAGACTTTTGTTTCACACAAGAATGATAAGAACCAAGATTGAGAAGTGGGCATTGACATATCCAAGATCACACAACACATCCATGACAAAAGCTGGGCTAGAATGTAAATATTCTGAGTGCTAATCCCAACTCCCCACTCCCCTTTTACTCAGAACTGGTTTGAAGTAAGTGGGAGCCACTTCAGCCAACTGTGGTCGTGCTTCTACAAAATGTTACCTTTTCCTGGTTGCAGCACACATCTGTAATCCTAGCACACAGGAGGTTGAAACAGGCCTGGGCTACATAGGGAAAACATGTTTCAAAATACTCCAAGCAGAACAGAACTAAACAAAACCAAATAAAACACATATTCCTTTTCTTCGCTTCTAGCAGGTAGCTTTTGTCTGTTGTCCTTGAAACAATGTCTTTTACCATAGCAACAAGGATTGTCTGGAGCTTGAAGCTGGCTTGTATTTAGCTGCAACAGCCTCTACTACCCTGCAGAGGCCGCAGGTTGGCAGGGGAACAGTCTGTGCTTGGCTACAAGAAGCCAAGTGACGACAGGCCCCAAATATAATCCTTTGCATTATATTTGTGGCAGCAAGGGACTTTGATATGGGCACTGTGCCTTATTTATTAACCTCCAACATTATGGCTGGTACTTTGGCGTATGTAAGAATACAGCCTTCAGCAACTGGCTGTCCAGCTCAAATTCTACTCAGACCACATGCTAGAGACAAGATCTTAGATAAGTCATATCAGCTACTTGAATCTTGGCTTCATTATCTAGTAAATAAACTGAATAACTACCTACCTTGCACAGTAGTTGGGTAGACTTTACTAATATAAATAATATAATGTTATTAATGCTAGTATTAATATTGGCTTTGTGAAACAGAGTCTCAAGTAGGACAGATTGGTCTTGAATTTGCTATGTAGCAAGTGATGATCTTCAGGCTTCTACTTCCTGAATGCTGTAATTACAGACCCATGCCACCACACCCAGCTTTAATCAATTAATTAATTTACTCTTTGAAAGTTTCATATATGCAGACAATATATTCTGATCACACTCATCTTTCTATCCTTTCTTATCTGTCTCACATTCTCACCAACCATACCTTTTGAGACAGTCTCATTATGTAGCTCAGGCTGGCCATGAACTTGTTATCCTTCTTCCTCTGATTTCTGAGTGCCAGGATTACAGGTACCTTTTCTCAAAAACCAAATCAAAGCAAAAAAAAAAACCAACCTAAACCCCCAAATCCAAACCCTAAGCCCACAAATCAAAAACCTGAAACTAAGTATACATAAAGTGCCTAGCATAAGTTAGTGTGGAATATCAGCCTCTACCTGTCATGTGGAATGGAGAGATGAAGAGACAGCCATTGCCTTAATAAAGGTTTATCTAAAAAGGAGGAGCTGAGCTACGTACTCAAGTCATTTTTTGTCAATTTTCATGGCTTTGATCCCCTCAACTCTCCTTATCTGTGATAAATATCACTCATTATCTCGCTAATATCTTTCCCTAAATTCTTGTTTTTAACTTATTTTCTTCTAGTTTTCCACATATTGAATTCAGGATCTCATGCTATACCTTCTTCTGCCTAACCTTCCAATCCCATAGGTAAGACCTTTTTAGTGGCACAGAGGCATTGAGATTGCTGATGGGAGCCTCTGCCATCACATGAATCCACCATCAATAGGGAATTTGATGCAATGTCATTTCTTCCAGGTGTGCTAAAATCAATTTTAGTGGTGGTAGTGGTGATGACAGGGGTAGGGAATAAAAGGTATGGTCCAGGCTTTGCCAGTGCCAGTTAGAGAGTGGCTCATTGCTTGGAGCATCTTTTTTAAAATATTTATTTATTTATTATGTATACACTATTCTGTCTGTGTGTATGTCTGCAGGCCATAAGAGAGCACCAGACCTCATTACAGATGGTTGTGAGCCACCCTGTGGTTGCCGGGAATTGAACTCAGGACCTTTGGGAGAGCAGGCTCTTAACCACTGAGCCATCTCTCCAGACCCTGCTTGGAGCATCTTGATCAAACCTATGTGTGATATAAAGAGCAGAGTGTTATTAGAGTTGTTTGGATTTGGTCCTGGGTACAACTCTTAAAGATCAAAATCTTTTCTGAGGTGACTTGGAGTCTTAGGGTGCTAATAATAGACACCTGCTTTTGGCATAGCATTTTTTCCATGGCCTTCTGGCTCTAGATATAAAACCTGAAGCTGAAAGTACTCAGCACCTGAGAAAAGACCACAGAAAGGATATGGGAACTGAGATACTGGGGGTATCTAGATGACTTACTGGTAAATGCCATCAGAATTAGAAATTAGAAGTTGAGTGGTGGTGGCACACACCTTTATTCCCAGCACTTGGGGGGCAGAGGCAGGTGGATCTCTGTGAGTTTGAGGCCAGCCTGGTCTACATAGAGAGTTCCCGGACAGCCAAGGCTACGGTGAGACCCTGTCTCAAAAGCAAACAAACAAATAAAGAAATGATTAGAAATTAGAGGAAGTCTCACATAGTGCATGTGGAGGAGGTAGGGGTGAGATAAAGGTATTCTAGACTGAACAAAAAAATAGTGAGCAGGCCTTGCTCACTTTGAACACAGGTGTTAAGGAAACTCCAGTAGTATCATGTGCAGCTTCTCTAAGCCTTAGGGTCTTTTCCCGGGGTTGACCATCTATTCTAGTTCTAGGCATTGTGCAAAGCACATGATGTTACCTCCCTCCTCATTCCAAACCACCAGTGGCCTATCCTTACATTTATAAAAGATCCACATTCCATACTATGGTGTTAAAAAGAATTTGCAGATACTATTTGGAGGACTTTTGTAAATGTTCTTTGAGGAGAGGTCTGATTCCCTCTTCTGGCTTTCATAGGCACTAGGCACACACATAGTGTACATATACATACAGGCAAAATACTCATACCCATTAGGTTGAATAAATGAATCTGAAAAAAAATTAGACGTGGTTAACAAGCTGAAGGCTTATGAGCATTACAGAAAGGGATTGGTCACTGGGAGCTTTCCTGCCAAAGGGAACCACCCTCTTCTCCAGGTGGGATTCCTAGAATTAAGGACAAGGGGAATACTTTGGCAGCCGTGATAGTGCGCTGGTACCTGAGGGAACAGAAGCCTCCTGGCTATGGCCTGTGTGACTGAACTACTACTGGTAGCTTCAGTGTTGCAGTTGTCAGTTAGGACAGCAGTTGCTTAAGGGGCAGCTACTGACTTTAAAGGAGAAAAACATTTGGTGCCCATCGTGGGGCATCAACATGTTGTTGGTTGTTTGTACTCTTTTCGTTCTTTTGGCTGCCACCTAGCTCCCAAATAAACACATAGAGGCTTATTATTACTTATTAATGCCTGGCCTTAGCATGGCTTATTTCTAGCCAGCTTTTCTTAAATTTGCCTCTAGGCTTTTATCTTTATTCTATATATCTTTCTTTACTTCTTTATCCATGACTTGCTGTGCAACTGGATGGATGGTCCCTGGAGTCTGCCTCCTTCTCTGACTCCTTGATCTTCTCCTCCCAGAATTCTCATTTTTATTCTCTCTACCTGCCAGCCCTGCCTATCCTTTCTCCTGCCTTGCTATTGACCATTTAGCTCTTTATTAGAACACTCAGGTGTTTTATACAGGCACAGTAACACAGCTTCACAGAGTTCAACAAATATAACATAAAAGAATTCAGCACATCTTTGCAGCATTAAACAAATGTTTCACAGCATAAATGAATGTAGCAATCTTAAATTAATATTACACAACAGACCACAAATATAGTAGCACAGTACAAGATTCATAACTTGAACCAAAAGATATTTAATTCAAGAGGCAGCCTCTAAGTGCCTCACTGGATTTGGTCTTTTTTCAGTTAACACTTTTGTTTGTTTCTTTGAGACAAGGTCTTGTACTGTAGCTTTATCTGGTCTAGAAATCTTGATCCTTTTGCCTCAGTCTCCCAAGTGAAGGATTATAGACATATGCCATTATGTCCAGGATTCTAATCCACATTTTTCTCTTTTTATTAGTTCTTTGAGAATTTTATACACTCCAATTTTTACCTTTTTATCTTCTCCCCATAGTCTTCTCAGATCTATTCCCCCTTCTCTACCATTAAACTTAGTGTCCTGTTCTTTCTTCTTCTTCTTCTTCTTCTTCTTCTTCTTCTTCTTCTTCTTCTT
>LOJH01027087.1:8851-20476 GCA_001685095.1 Ellobius talpinus
GAGAAAGAGAGAGAGGGAGAGAGAGAAAGAGAGAGGGAGAGAGAGAAAGAGAGAGAGGGAGAGAGGGAAAGAGAGAGAGAAAGAGAGAGAAAGAGAGAGAGAAAGAGAGGGAGAGAGAGAAAGAGAAAGAGAGAGGGGGAGAGAGAGAAAGAGAGGGAAAGAGAGAGAGAGGGAGAGAGAGAAAGAGAGAAGGAGAGAGGGAGAGAGAGAGAGAGAGGGAGAGGGAGAGGGAGAGACTGATCCCAGTGGATATTGTCAATAGGCATTTGGCTCCAAGGATGTAAAATTCATAGTCAGGTCTTGGACGAAGGGATGCTGTGGTGATTGGACACTGACATCTGAATGGTCCTAGAAGCTATGTGTGTAGATACATTCAATAGAGAAATAAAAAGAGGTGGCCAGATAAGATCATAGGGTGATCTTTGTCTAGCTCTGGCCATCCACAGTACTCTGAACTCCACAGGTTTTTATTTATGATGTTATTTCTATTGTTCTGCTTGCTGCTATAGAAAATATCACAATGCTGTGTCTTGATGTCCTATAATAACTACAAGGACATTGTACTTCAAAATCTCAGAGCTCTGCTTCATGCAGAGAAAGGGGGAGGTTGTGTCTTAGGTACCCATCGCTACGTCCCTGGCCTTTCTTGGCTCTGATGTGCCCATTCCCATCATCTTCCCTGGGATTGGCACTGTGCATCAGTTGCCTCCTAAAACTCTATCTCTTATACAGTATCTTGGACTGTGGGAGAGTTCTCCTCTATAGACAGGGCTGGAAATTATCACAGAGTGCAAATATCCCAAGAAACATTGTGTGGAATTCTCTAAACATAGGCATGAATACACTTTTAGAGCACAGATTCTGACCTTACCTGCTGATCATCCAGCCTCAGAGGCACCTGCCTACTCACCCTTGTAGGATGTGTTCCCCCTACCACGTTTGCAATTTCTCTACAGTTCCAGGTCCACTTCAACCTCATTTTTAAAATATCCTCCCTGTGGGAGGCCCAGATCCTTCTGTGGTGCTTTGGAGCTAATGAGGTTCTTTTGGTCACACATTTCTATAGCTCATGCTGTAGACTATGGTGGCTCAGTAACCAGCCTTTTAGACTGCACTGGCCCTGCTATTGGAGGCAGCAGAATGCTTCTATCACACCAAGAAAGGCCAGGACCAGCTCCCCATTCTAGACCTGAAGCTGGACTATATGCAGAATGAATATGTGCTTCCTAGAACAACTCATTATAGTGGAGACTGAGGAGTAGCTGTCTTTACTGACTCCACACACCGTGGAGAACTTTCTGACCCCGAGGAAAAACGAAACTTTTTGGTGTCTGTCCTAGCTGACATTTTTATTTTTTTTAAAGATGAGAAAATAAATCACTTTCCTAGGATACGTTAAGGGCCACATTGCCTGGAGCAAGGACATTGGCTTGATGACTTCTCAAGGTCTTCTGCAACTCAAGGATTTTTATAGACACTCATCCAGGAAAAGTTCTTCCTGAGGAACTACCCTCCCTGCCTGTGAGTTCTCCAGGACCTTGATTCTAGCCAAGTGTCTGGGTTCTGGGATGTGCTGCTGTTCCTCATTGTGAACCCCAACACCTCTCAGACACCAAGAGCATCCATCACCGGTATAAGCAAATCTCCACTTCCCCCAGCTGTCTAGGTGGTTTCCAGGAACCACAAAATTGACAGGTTCTGTGCTGGTTACCAGCCTTGTATGTGGTGCTCCCTGGGAGAAATGAGGTAGTGCATTCTGCCCCAGGGAACATCAAACATTGATGGTGGGTGGCTGCCCCATCTTGGGGCACAGGGCATATAGAGTTGGAGATGTAGATGCTGAAGCCACCACGGGCTATGCACTTAGCAACTGGATTTGAGCTATGGAAGCCCCTGAAAGTCTGTTGAAAGTTTCCCTTCCTGTAAAGTTTTGATAACAGTACCTCTGTCACAGAAGTGGGGTGATTTATCTGTGTTGTGCGTTCTGTCATTGTCACTCGGCATCATTATAGACATTTGCTGTACTGTAGATGTTGTTATTAGCTTAACCTGTCTGTCTGTAGAATGAGGATGCTGGGTGAAGTCGGTCCCTTTCATCTTTGAGAGCCTGGGAGGCTTTTCTATGCTGGCATCTGTTTCAGCTCTGTCACCTGCCCTTCTTTTCCGTGGGTTCCCTACAACTTCCCCAGTCGGGAGGTGTGTGGGATGCTGTCTGCCATCCTGAGTTTCCTCTGCAGTGCTCAGCTTCCATCAGACCACTCGCATCCCACCTGGTGTTCCTGTGTTTCATGAAGAACCCTGCCAGGTGTCCAGGTGCGTACCTCCTCCTCCCTGCAGGTTCTGCAGCAGAGAGGCTGTCAATCCCTGGAGCTGTTCCTCCTCTGACGAAGTCATCTCCACGCTTTGCAGCGTAGAGCATCTTGGACTTTATTTGCACCACCACTGAGCTGGAAAGGAGACGAAGAGGGCCCGCAGTTCCCTCCTCCACAAAACCCAGCATCCCTAATAAAACCCCTTCCTAGTCTCATTTTTTTTCCAACTGTGATCCCAATGCTTAAATAAAAACGAGGTTTTGCCTTTGATTTTCACTCCTTTGTCAGTTTTCCATTGACTGCCAAGCTCGGCAAGGCAGGGACAAGCCTCGGCAGCTCCTCTAGGTGAAATGTGGTGGCGGCAATTCTTGTGACCAGACATGTGTGCTGTGTGATATCCTCTCAGGGCCCCTTTGTTAATGCCCCAGCATGAGCGGACTAAATAGCTTTTAGAGCGGTGAGGGTGGAAGGCTGCGNGGGGGGGGGGGCCGAGCTCTTCGCAGCAGTGCACAGGCGTAGGCAGGCGCAGGAAGGAACTTCCGAGGCCAGGGTGCATGGCGTCTCCTTCCCACCTTCTCTGTGATACCGGTCTGATTTAGTTCCTCATCACTGTGAGAATGCAATTCTAATAATGTCCTCATTTACGAGAAGGCGCTAATAATTTATTAGGCCGACCTTATCAAGGGCATTTTCATTTTCATGAAGACCACCTGCAATGTGTCTCATCACACATGTCACGCTAATAAGGGGTTTCAGGCAGTCTATTGGCTGCTTGAGAGAAAGTATTGCTAAGGAGTAACTCCCTGATGGTTCCCAAGCCTCACAGCATGTGAAGAAGGGGACATGAGATTATGGTTGTATTTCAACCTGATTCTACATGCGCACGTGCGTGCACGCGCGCGCGCGCACACACACACACCACATGACACACAAACACATACGTATTATGCCCATCACTCTCACAGCACCACACAATACATATATACCCATATCCCTAATACCATACCATCCCCCAAACACCTACACACTCCATGAACTGTACCGTAAACACACATACACACACACTTTACATACCCACACAAGATACAAATACAGCACTCCATACACACACACCACATAGACCCACATGTACTGTATCACATATATTCTGTACACACCCATACACCACACCACCCGTGTCCCACACATACCATATCATGCCCCCCCACATACCCACAAACCATATCACTCATACCACTCATACACATATACACACATACTACATGACACACAAACACATACATATCACACACACACACCACTGTCACAGCACCCCAAAATACACATATATTAGCTCCCACCCCCAATACCAAACCACCCCCCAAAAACCTACACATTCCATAAATGATACCATACACACACACAGAGTACATACCCACATATACATATACAACACACTCCATAGCATGCACACTGCATATACCACATCACATGTACAATAAACATCCATACACCACATCCCACACACATACCATATCATGCCTTCCCATACACACACACTAACATACCCACATAACATATCACATACACCATACACACCATACCACATACACCACTCACACACACACTACACATACCCACATAACATATCACATACACCACACACATCATACTACATACACCACTCACAGACACACACACAACACATACCCACATAACATATCACATATACCACACAAACCATACTACATACATCACTCACACACACACACACTACACATACCCACATAACATATCACATACACCACACAGACCATACTACATACATCACTCACACACACACACATTACACATACCCACATAACATATCACATACACCACTCACACACATACTCACACTCTCGCACACACGCTACACATACACACCATACCACCCATACACTGCACACATATATGGCACAAACCTACATGCCATATCACACATCTACTGCATACACCATATCACACAAACCTCACCAAAGAGAACCACATGCCCTTCTTGCACTCCACACACACACTACAACTCCTACGCCATACTGCACACAAGATCCACAAACATACACCATATCCAACATATGACACACAATCATACACACACAGTGAGTGGGTTCCCTCTCAGTCTGTCATGGAAGGCTGTGTATGCAATGAAGTCACGGTGACCCAGACTGGCAGTCACTTGTTCTATGACTGGGCTGTTACCAAGTATTTCTCTTTTAAATTTGTGGTTTACTGGTTCCTAGTTACCTCAGCTCTTCATTGAAGCAAAGGAGACTTTATTGGACATATTCAGCTCAGTGTTCTGAAATTAAACTGACTTTACATTCTCCTTTTTCTCTCTAAGAACCATGTGTTTTTTTCATTGCCGTGTCTGTATTTTGTACTGAGGTGTTCCTCTCTTACCTTTCCCTTCTGCTTGCCTTTTCTTTTCTTTCCTCTTCCTATTCCACTTCCACATCTTTCTTCTTTCCTTCTTCTCCCTCTTCTTCCTCTCTTGTTCTTGACCCTCCTCTCCAGTACCTTCCTTTCAATATACACCTCTCCCTGGCTCCCTCTCATGCCCCCACACAGAGAGTCTCTTCCTTGCAGGATCTTCTATACTCCCTCCTGCTCTGGGATATAACTCGAAGCCCAAGCAATGCCACCAGTGAGCAGATCATGGCCATGGCCCTTGTGTCCCTCTGAGAGTGAGCCTCTGACTTGAGAGTCTTGGCCTCTGACTCCCGCATCTTCTAAGTCTTTGTCTCCTCTTCCTTGCTTAGACTTCACATTCTTTTGTGCTGGGCTGTTTCCTTTGGATTTATAGACTCCTGCCTTGGGAGTTATTCTAGTGCAGAATAACTGCCTGTGTGCCTGAGATGGAAAACTTTGTCTAACCTTATTAAATTACTTAGCTTGTCCTGCTAACTTGAAGATATGATTTGGATTTAGTGGGGCCTGAAGCTAAAACAAGGAGAATATAAAATCACCAATGAAATATATTATAATATAAATATGTTTAGGGCCTTAAAAAGGACCCATGAAAGGAGAGAGCCCTAAAAATTAAATTTCACAACTTCATGATGAATTTATTCATTTTGACATACAGTGAAGTCATTGCAACACCCTGAGATGTGGTACCCACCCTAAAACAGGCATCTGTCTTTTAGCTCACTGTTAATCTCGTGGTTGTCTGTACAGTCCTGACTCATGACTTTCTTTCCTGATGCTGACCTCTCAGGCTTCTCTCTGTCCCCAAAGTTTGTCTATCCCAACTACTTCTTTCCTAGATTGGATGAAATTCCTGGACATTGTTTGTAGATTGAGATACTAATTTCCTGTTGCCCTTTCAGCATCCCAAACTCTACCCAATTTCCATGGTCTGGTGTGGAGTTTAGATTAGGCCATCCTGTTAGAATGGAAGGGGTACCAACAGACATAGCTTGTTTCTGTTGTTGCTAAGTGCAAGTTCTGTTTGTGGCTCCACTCACGTCCTTAATCAAATGTCAATTCCTTCATTCTGATAGAGATGAACATCACTTTTCTCCCTTCCCTGAACCTTGAACTTTGAAAGCCTGCAGACTTGGGTGAGATCACTGTTATTGCACCTAGGTATCAAACCTGACAGTACAGATGAAGGGAGGTAAGGAGCAGAATGGCTCCCATGATGAGGTCACAGAACACTTGAAAGCAAAGTCATTCAATCTGAAGTTGGCTTTTAGGAAAATGGAATCCACTGAAGGATGTTGAGTGGGGAAGAGCCAGCCTGGCTTTTCCTTCCAGATGCCTCTTGCCCGTAGAAGCCATTCTAGAGCCAGGAAGAATGGTGAACCACCAACTCAAGTGAGAGCCTAGAAGAGAGTTGTCAGGCAGGAAAATGAAGAGGCAGAGAGACAGAGATAAAGGCTTTAAGACATCTTCAGGAATGGGGCTGGTGAGATGGTCTGCTAAGCCTGAGGACCTAAGTTCCATCGCCCAGAAAACCCTGATGGAAGTAAAGAAACAATGCCTGTAAACTGTCCTCTAACCTTCACACACACACACACACACACACACACACACACACGCACGCACACACGCATGCACACACACGCATGCATGCATGCATGCGCACGTACAGACTTGATAAAGAAGTAAATAATAAACTGCATAATAAATAATAATAATAATAATAAAACGCATAATAATAAAATGCATGCATGCACACGTACAGACTTGATAAAGAAGTAAATAATAATAACTTTAGGAAACACAGAAACTGGGTAATTAAGTCAGAGCTTGAAATTCTAATCTCAGTCCCTGTCAGGGTCTTACAAGGGCTCCTTTTCCTGCCCAACCTATTTGTCTCATCTACCTTCCAGCAGTGAGAGAAATTCTAGAGAATGAATTCTGCATTTTAGTTTTTGGTAAGATGAGCTGTGCTTACTTGATGGGTTGGATTACCAAAGAGAGCCACGGCAAAGTCAGAGGAGAGGGAAAGCTAACAAATTCAGGATTTTACTGGGGGGCTTCACTGATGCCCAGCGATGTTTCTACTTGCCTTCTCTCTCAAGTTGCTGATTTAAGACGGTGGCCTTGCTGTTTATGACAATGGTGAGATGCACCTCTTGGCCCATGAAGCACTGTAATTCACAGTGCTTGTAGCTTCCAGTGGAAGAAGCTCAGATACATAAAGTATGGCTTGGAAGCCAAGGCCTTCTGGTTTCTAATCAGATAGACTCAGTCTTCTCCCTTCCCAGAGGCTTTTACGACCCATGCTTGCCTGAGATGAGGAAGTTCCTCATTGTCCACCAACAGGTAAAAATCCGCAAGAGGTGATTCAATTTCACAGGCCATAAAGTTATATGCCCACTTCTTCCACTTCTTTTTCTTGTTTACTATGGTGGAAAACTTCCGAGTTCACCATTTATATTTTGTCAGCGGATGGAAATTGTTTTATCTTGCACGTTTCTTCTGTCACCCTCTCTCCTCCTCCTGGCCTTCCTGGCTTCTCATTCTGTCCCTCACTGGAGTCTTTAAATCAAGGCTGGCTATTGGCAGATGAAAGCAATCTGTGGCATTGAGAGGCATTCCCCCAGGGAGAGATTTGTGGAGAGAGAAGGACTGAGCCATTGCAGGCGCAGAAGAAACTACTTGGCTTCGACTTCCCCTCCCTGTGGGTTCCTAAGATTAGCATATATAAACAGAGTCTCATGTCCAATATGATAAAACAGCAGAAATAATAACGAGGTCCAATGTTTGTCCTGGAAACCCAGTACGGAGGCATTGCCACGGTGTCTGCCTTGCTTCCAGCCCCTCTCCCCCAAGAAGGTCTTGTTCTTTATCAAGTATCTATCAGTCCCCATGGCTGTGATTAATTGAACTAGGAATAAGCCTTTAACAGAAGGTTACTTGACCCAGCAGTTACTTGACCTACAGCATCAGATTCTCCCCATTGGTGGGGATTCCCCCATCACCTCATTATGAAAATTCTCAAACCTGCAGAATGACTGTGAGAATTACACTTAAGTACCAATAAACCTGCCACTGGGTTTTCTATGATCATTTCCTGTGCTCTTGCATGTGTCTTCCCGTGTAGGCACACTCTCAGCCATCTGCCCCTACATTTCACGTTTCCTTAACAGCAAGGTAAGTTAGGACTCCACAGCCATTGGATGGAGAGTCTGTGGAGGGTGGTGAAGGGCTCTAGAAAATGCGGTTTCTGTGGAGGAGGGGACAGAGGCTGGGGCTAGCAATGAACACATGGTGGACTTTGTGCTGAGAGGAGGAAATGAATAAGAAGCATAAACGGAAGCAGGATCCTGCGACTGACAGCTGAGGATGCAGACAGCATCTGTTTAGGTTGCTGGATCAAATTTCATTTTAAATGAATCTTGGCTCGAGAGTTGGGCAAAATTTCCAACAATTTCCGAAATGGCCTTAAGCATGTTTCTGCCAGTTTTTTTTTTGTTTGTTTTTGTTTTTATTTATTTTTCTTGCAATAAGGTTTTTTATTCCCAATGTTTTAAAAAGGCTACATACTTAGATACCAGCACCCCACAGTCCCTTTTTTCTTGTTTAGTGTAATGAAACAAAGTTAATAGGCTTTGAGCCTTTTATTACATAGTTGATACTATTCCTCGTGGCTGATTGCTTGTTTTTCCAGAATAGCTCAACATTTCTATCTTAGCTACTCAAGTCTGGAAGTGGTGAGGATTATTATTTCCAACTTGTACCAAGTATGAGACCTCAGCAGTACAGTTAATGACAGCACATTGCTGTTTTTTAAAGTTGTCTGAATATCTCAAGTTATTGTAATTATTTTTATTTTTATTTGGGCGTGTGTGATGGTAGTGATCAAACTAGGTGAGCAATCTTTCTATCACTGAGCCATATATGTAACCCTTCAAGTTAGAAAAGAAATATTCAGTCACGTTTCATGTAAATCATTGTGGGTATTGATGCAAACATTATTTGTTTTTCTTTTCTCCTTAAAAATTATTTATTTTTGAGAATTTCATATATGAATCCTATATTTACATAATTTCCTTCTCTTTTCTCTTTCCTTGCCTCCTCCTTGTTTCTAAAATTTATGGCCTTTTACTGTCTAATTATTATTACATATATTATCATTTATGTTTATAAATGCCACCCGCTGAGCTAATTTAGTGTTGTTAGTATGTTATATGTGTGTAGAGCTGACCATATGTGATTTGGATAGCCTATCATGGAGTTCATTCAGGGGAAAACTTACTCATCTAGGGGTGAGGCTGTCCTAATTATTTTTATATTGCTATTGATGTGGGATTACCCTCTGTATGCTGTGAATATCATTTGTTAATAAAGGAACTGCTTTGGGCCTATAGCCGAGCTATAGGAAAATAGAGCTAGGTGGGGAAAACTAAACTGAATGCAGGGAGAAAGGAGGTGGAGTCATAGAGAATCCATGGAGCCTCCTCTGGAGACAGACACACTAAAACTTTGCTGATAGGCCATGACCTCGTGGTGATGCACAGATTAATAGAAATGGGTTAAATTAAGANTCTGTATGCTGTGAATATCATTTGTTAATAAAGGAACTGCTTTGGGCCTATAGCCGAGCTATAGGAAAATAGAGCTAGGTGGGGAAAACTAAACTGAATGCAGGGAGAAAGGAGGTGGAGTCATAGAGAATCCATGGAGCCTCCTCTGGAGACAGACACACTAAAACTTTGCTGATAGGCCATGACCTCGTGGTGATGCACAGATTAATAGAAATGGGTTAAATTAAGATGTAAGAGTTAGAAAATAAGAAGATAGAGCTAATGGGCCAAACAGTGTTTTAAATAATATAGTTTCTGTGTGATTATTTTGGGGCTGAACAGCCGGAATGACCAAGCGGCTCCTCCTTCAACATTGCTATGATTAGATACTATGGCCAAGGTAACTTATGAAAGGAAGTGCTTGTTTGGTGCTTATAGTTTCAGAGGTTAGAGTTCATGGTTATCATGGTGGGGAGCCAGCCCAGCAGTAGGCAGGCAGGTAGGCACAGTGCTGAGATCTCACCTCTTGTGAGACAGTTAGGAAGCAGAGAGAGAGAGTTAACTTCGAATGGTGTGAAGTTTGAAACCTCAAAGCCCACTCCCTAGAGGCACACCTCCTCTAACTAGGCCCCACCTCCTAATTCTTCCCAAACAGTTCCATCAACTGAGAACAAAGTTTTCAAATATGTGAGCCTATGGGAAGCATTTTCATTCAAATCACCACTGGAGCCTCGTGAGATTTCTTCTCTATGTTGGTAACTGGTGGTGTTATTTTTCAGGTCTTGACATATTGTTGAGATTTCATGGGTGCATCTTCCCTATCATATATACAAGACACTATCTTGCAGCAGACACCCTGGTCCTCTGGCTCCTACAATTGTTCCACCTTTGTTTCCTCTCTTGCACTCTTCTCTGAGGCTTTGTTATAGGGGTTGTGCTGTAGGTGCATCATCTGGGGCCAGGAACCCCACAACCACTTGTTCTCTGCATTCCGACCAGCTGTGACTTTCAGTAACGGTCTCTGTCTGATGCAAAAGGAAGCTTCTCTGATGGGGGTGAGAGACATATGTGGATATAAAGGTAAATATTTAGAATGTAGCTAGAGATTATTTTGGTTTAGGGAAATGGCAGTAGTAGGCTCTCTAGGGTCCATAGCTTCATCGGGCAGTGGGTACTGGGTTAGATCTATAGTTCCTGGCCTGAATTCCTTCTTCTCAAGTGTACCTTTAATCTAATTAGGTGATTGTTGGCTACTCCAAGATGTAAGTATGTCTATTGTGCCTTTAGGGAGATCTTGTCATTTTGCTGATTATTGTGGTTTGTAGACAGTAGTGGGTAGGACTATTGATTGGTTTCTCTCCCCTGGTAACTTGTAAAACTCCTCTCACACTGAGATTTAGTCTTCAGGGAGGAGGCTTCCAGGTCAGATCTAGTTCACTCTCTCCAAAGTATGTAGTATCTTCAGCAGCAAGGTCTTACCATCACATTCTGGAAGCATAAAGTCTTACCAGGGTAATGTCATAGCCTGTGTTATTTTGAGAGTCACTTGGACTCCCTTGACCAACACATTGAAAGGAGGTTTTCCTTGCTAGGCACTGAGGACTAGCCATTTTGTGTTATACATTTATGTGAAGTGATATTTTGAGCATTGACAATTATAAAATTAAAATATCAGGCAGCTCTAAAAACTGTTTCAGGTGTTCTACATTCTGCTGCATCAAATATTTGGCCAACATTTAATTCTTTATGTTAAATTAGACAAGCATATCCATTGCTATAGTATGTAAATCTGCTTTCATTTTAATAAATGATAAAACTATATGAATAACAAATGATGACTTTAAATACATTTATTATTTATTATCGGTAAATATTTGGTTTCTAAGTCAATTTTAGGCACCTATAAACTCAGGAGTATTTTGGGAAGTGATAAGCAAAAGTCCTCTGATCTTCATCTAGCCGTGGTATGTGAATTTTGGACAATTCTGATTTAGGAGAAGCCTTCTTGGTGAGCTAAATGGCCTACTTGGAGAAAATACTCTTCCTAGAACCTCAACTGCTCAAGAAGAAAGATAAGGAGACTGTACACCAGACAAGTGATGCACAATTAATAAAAACTCAGAGACTGAAACTGGAGTTCAACCTAAAGATCCAAAAAGCAAAGCAGCCAACCATTGGTTCTTACCTCAACCTCAGTCCAAAATGGTGAATCTGCCTCCAGGAATCTCAGAATGAGACTGTGTGTTGAGAACTGTTTTCCCCCATTTTATAATCCTCTCTAGGGCTGGGATTAAAGGCATGCACCACCATGATTAAAG
>LOJH01027088.1:0-10736 GCA_001685095.1 Ellobius talpinus
GAAAGGAAGCCTCAAGAGGTTGTCTTGATGAGGTTGGTCTTTGGGTATGCCTGTGAGGGATTTTTCTCGGTTGTGTTAATGGAGTGCCCTGAATGTAGGTGGCACCATTCCATGGGCTGGGTCTTGGACTGGGTGAAAAGAAGAGAGGAAGCTGAGCTCTGGCCTGCACACATGCATTACTCTCTGTTCCTGATGTTGGATGTGATGTACCCCCGGCTCCCCCCAGCTCCTGCTGCTATCACTGCTGCTGTTGTGGACTGGGACCTGGAACTATAGGCCAAAATAAACCCTTTCCCTCCCAAGTTGCTTTTTCTGGGTATTTTATCACAAGAACTGGACAAGAAACTAAGGCAAAAAAGGAGGATGAGAAAGGTGAAGTGATCAACAAGTCAGTTGTCTTATTGAACATGCAGGAGCAACCTGTCCATGAGGCAAGACCCAGAACATCGTAACCATAGCACAGCAAACAGAGGGAAAAAGAGACTACCCATGCTTGATCTGAAATTTATCAATCCTGAAATGACACACATCACTTCTCACAAAAAGTCCATTCCTACTGACTAAAAGTGATTTTCTTCCATTGCAAGATTTTTATAATAAGGTTTATAAAATTGCTTTTATAAAGTAACTAAGAGTATGAAGTAGCCTACAAAGAGAGAAAACCATAAAGAGCTAGTCTGAGAAAAGCCCATCTCTTTGAGAAAGAATAATAATTAAAAGAATCATCCCATAAGAGATAATCTACAGAGACATTTTTTCATAGCAGAAGAATGTTTGAAATGCAGTAAGAATTTAATTACTATTGTTGTTGTAAAACACCACATCCAATGCAACTTTTAGAAGGGAGAGTTCATTTTTGACTTATGGTTCCAGAGGGATCAGAGTCTACCACTAGTCCCGCCTGCTTGTATCTACACATGGATTGTCCTCTCCTTACTCCGTGACCTAGAACAGCAGCCATGTCTCTCAGCCAGCTGGCCCTGTTCAGTGGGTGTGCCTTACAATATTGGCATTGTAGAATTTGCCAGAAACTTTGTGTCTCTTGGTTTAAATCTAGTCACTTCTAAAAGCACAGAAAAAGTCCTCAGGGATGCTATACTGGCAGTCAGAGATGGATCTGAGCTTACAGGGTTTCTTAAAATATTGGGAAGAGGGGGCATTTGAAAACCTTACATCCTGTAATTTATGTTGCAATCTTGGCATGCAATATTCCAGAAGATAATGCTGACATAGCCAGACTTGGCACTTTCTAAGAGTCATTGCCTATAACCTGTCCCCCATCTGTGAAGACTGTGGCTTCTCCAGATGTAACAGTTGAGGCAGATGTTGAATGAATTGATATTGGTAGAGTAACCTTACTGAGAACTGTGTCCAAAATCTCTGCTTGAGTAACAGTCATGTAAAACCAGAGGACTATGTGGCTATAGAGATGTAGAGCTCTGATAATAAGGACAACTCCCTGGAGACTAACCACCAGTTGATCTTGAAGGCATTCTCTCATAGTGCACAATACGATGAAGCAACTTCAGATCACTTCAGGAAGCAGTACAGTAAAGAAATGTCCCTGTTGTAAAAAGGCCACTTGTTTGTTTCCTGGCCACCTGGCAGCTCAGACCCAAAATAATCACACAGAAACTATATTATTTAAATCACTGCTTGTCCTAATAGCTCTAGCTTTTTATTGGCTAACTCTTACATATTAATTTAACCCATCTCCATTAATCTGTGTATTGCCAGATAGCAGTGACTTACCAGCAAAGTTTCAGCATGTCTGTCTCTGGCGGAGCTACATGGCTTCTCTCTGATACCGCCTTCTTCCTCCCACCATTTAGTTTAGTTTTTCCCACCTACCTCTGTTCTGCCCTGCTCTGCTATAGGCTCAAAGCAGTTTCTTTATTAACCAGTGGTATTCACAGCATAAAGAGGGGAATTCTACATCATTTCCCAGCTCCCGTTGAGGTATGAGATAAACTCCCATCAGACTCCTGCCCAGCAGTGTATCCTGGAGTGTAAGCTTCTCATCACAGTTCTCAATGGAGCCCCTGAATTCATAAACTTGTGTGTCTCTTTGAATGCCTGGAAACTGGTGAAGTAACTCAGAGAAGCATTAGACATTCTAGCTGTGGCTTCTTTTAAAAATGTCAGCTTAGCAGTGCTGCTGTTGGGAGTCCACTCAGTGACGAGACCATAGCCTATTAGACCCTTGTGCTTATGGCTACAGCATATGCAAGAGCAAGAGGTGCCAATAGGATGTTTTCCTTTGGGAATTTTGTTACATTATCTGTTGTTTGTTATGTCCCAACTGCAAAAATTATCTCCAGAGCAGTGTTGGGTGGTATTGTTGCCCCAGGATATGAAGAAGCTGTCTTGAAAACACCTTCTAAAAAGAAAAAAAATGGATGGACCAGTCCTACAAACCAGATGAAAATGAAGTTCAAATATGCTTTGGTCTTTGTTTAAGCCAAGAGAAAGAAGAGCATGGGGAACATGGGAGAGGGCTGAAGGGGAGGGAAGAAGAAGGGAGGGGATCAGAGAAAAATGTATAGCTCAAAAACATCAATAAAAAAGCCCAGAATAATTAGGGTGGAGAATAAAAGAGCCTCTGCATTTGGGAAAAAAATTGGGTCTATGGTTTTAGTTTTTTTAAAAAGGAGTCTACCATCATCATGGCAGAACTGTGTGGTAGCCTCTGAGAGCTTATATCTTGAACCATAAACAGGAAACAGAAAGAGAGCCCTGGGATGCGATGTATGGGTTTGTCCTATGTTTTTATTTAAAAACTTACTTTTCATTTTACATAGCAACACAAGTTTCCCCTCCATCCTCTTTTCCCACCCCCTCCCACCTTTACTTCTTCCCATCCCTCATCCACTCCTCAGAGGGTGTAGGGTCTTCTTTGGGGAGTCAACAAGGTCTGGGGTAGCAGCTTGAGGCAGGACCAAACCTCTCCCCACCATATCAAGGCTGAGCAAGGTATCCCACCATAGGAATGGGCTCTAAAAATCTTATTCATGTACCTAAGATAGGTCCTAGTGCAACTGTCAGCCCCCCCGCAACAGATTAATCCACTTAATATCACCCACATTAAGAGGATCTAGTTCAGCTCCACACAGGTTCCCCAGCTGTCAGTCCATAGTCCCTGAGCTCCCACTAGCTCAGGTCAGCTGTCTCTGTGGTTTTCCCCATCATGATCTTGACGCCCCCCATCATATGATCCCTCCTCTTCTCTTCAGCTAAGCTCCAGGAGCTCAGTGCAGTGCTTGGCTGTGGGTCACTGCATCTGCTTCCATAAATTACTGGATATAGGATCTATGATGACAATTAAGGTAGTCACTAATCTGAATAAAAGGGAAGGCCCTTTCAGGCACCCTCTCCACTATAGATAAGAGTCTTAGCTGGGGTCATCCTTGTGGATTCCTGAGAACTTCTCTAACACCAGGTTTCTCTCTAACCCCATAATGGCTCCCACTATCAAGCTATCTTTTTCATTGTTCTTCCCCTCAATTCAGTCTTCTTGATTCCATTCCCCTCATCTCCTCCCTTCTGCCCCCTTCCAGTTTACCCAGGAGATCATAAGTTTCCTACCTGGGGCTCTCCATGTGTGTCCCTCTTATGGTCCTCCTTTTTACCTAGCTTCTCTGGGATTGTGGATTGGAGCTTGGTTATGCTTTGCTTTACATCTAAGATCCACTTATGAGTGAATGCAAACCGTGTTTGTCTTTCTGGACCTGGGTTACCTCACTCAGGATGGGTTTTTTTTCTAGTTACAACCATTTGCCTCCAAATTTCATGATGTCATCATTTTTACCACTGAATTGTACTTCATTGTGTAAATGTACCACATTTTCTTTAGCCATTTTTTAGTTAATGGATATCTAGGTTGATTCCAGGTTCTAGCTATTACAAATAATGCTGCTATGAACATAGTCAAGTAAATGTCCTCGTAGTATGATTGTATCCTTTGGGTATATGCCCAAGAGTGGTATCTCTGGGTATTGAAGTAGATTGATTCCTAACACTCCCACCAGCAATGGAGGAGTGTTCCCCCTCCTCCACAGCCACATCTCCAACATGAGCTGTCATCAATGCTTGTGATCTTGGCCACTCGGATTGGTGTAAGATGGTATCTCAGAGTTGTTTTCATTTGCATTTCTCTGATGTCTACGAATGTTAAACAATTCCTTAAATGTAATTCTGCCATTTGAGTTTCTTCTGTTGAGAATTCCGCTTATATCTGTACCTCATTTATTAATTCAATTATTTGGTATTCTGGCCTAGTTTCTAGTTTCTGAGATCAGCCTTCTGTCAGATGTGGGGCTGGTGGAGATCTTTTCCCATTCTGTAGGCTGACGTTCTATCTTATTGGTCATATCCTTTGCCTTACAGAAGCTTTTTAGTTTCAGGAGGTCTCATTTATTGATGGTTGTTCTCAGAGTCTGTGTTACTGGTGTTATATTTAGGAAGTGGTATGCTGTGCCAATGTGTTCAAGGCTGCTTCCCACTTTTTCTTCTATTAGGTTCAATGTAACTGGATTTATGCTGAGGTTTTTGATTCACTTAGACTTGAATTTTGTGCATGGTGATAGATATGGATCTATCTGAATTCTTCTACATGCTGACATCCAGTTATGCAAATAGTAGTTCAGGCCTTTCCCAAGTGACATACTTACTCCACAAAGTCACACCTCTGCAAAACAGTGCCACCAACTAGGGGATAAGACTATGGAGCATCTCATTCAAACCACACAATGTGTATCCTTGCATAGTTGAAAATGGGCATAAATAAATTCTAGGATATCTAAATTACAGATCTCTATGCAACCGACAAAAAGAATGCAGTAGTTCTGCTTATATTAACACAGAGTCATCTTTAAATCAATCAGAATAGCCCAAATTGTTCTCCAGTAACAAACAGTTCCATCAAACAGTAGCACATCAGTAAAACTTTATTTTATAAGTGTGCAAGTATTTATGGAGCAGAATACACCCCGCACCATATCATCCTCATGCAGGCACCTGGGCTCATTCAGAGCTTCAAAACCCCAGCACAACTAGAAAAAGGAACTGAGACTTTAGTCAAGATGCTTAAATCCTTCAACCCAGAAATGGCACAGGCTGTTTCTTACCACATTCCATTAGTTGAAGAAAGTCATATGGTCACAGATCTACAAAGGGTTAGAAGTCCTACTGCCCTAGCCAAAAGGAAATGTAGAGGTGCTAGTGGGACCTAATGATGATTAACATCATCTCTGAGGATTCTATGAAGTCGGACAAAAGAGCACAGCTTGGTCTTCATAATAAAAACATATTACAGGACTGGGAAGATGGCTCTGTAGTTGAGAACACTTGTCGATCTTTCAGAGGATCTAGATTTGGTTCCCAGCACTCACATTGAGCAGATCACAACTATCTATAACTCCAGTACCTAGGAATCCAATGTCCTCTTCTGGCATCTCCAGACACCTGTGCATGCACATTCACACACACAACAAGTAAATTATTAAGCTGTGCATATTACATATACTTTACATTCTTGATGTACACTGAACAGCTCTAGAAGAATGGATTAGTGATAAGATAATTCCAAATAAGCTTAGAGAAGATTAAAAGGTTATTTTTCATTGACATAGACATTTAATATTAAATGCACATATAATCATTTTCAAATACATTGAAATCAAAAATAAAAGGTATTTTTTTTTTCAAAAAGGACATATCAGAAAATACAATACAAAGACTTTCTCAATTTGCCTCTTCTTGAGGGAAATTCTATAAGGGTTCCCTTCAAGGGATGCATATTAGCCTGGAAGACTCTTTTCCTATCACCTTATTTGATAAAAGTTTACTATGGCTTCTGACTTTCCAATTAGGACACAGTTTTAAACTCAGAGACAAAGAAAATTGCTTTGACCAATGACTATGAAAAAGACAACCAGGTCACCACATAACCAATCTGCTCACTCTCAGCCCAAATGGAGAAAGGCTTAAGTTTAAATGACAGACAGATAATTTGTGCACAGACAAATTCATGTACTATCAAAGAAACCCCAGCTACTTTCAAAAACGCAGTGGAGACTACATCATGGGTTCGGGGATGTTCTTTCCTTATATAAACTGCATGTCTAGTAAATTTTTAATGTAAATGTCATCTTGTCACAGAACACCTTGTCCTTTCAATGATCCTTTAATCGCTAATTAGCCATGTCACATTAATAGTAATTTCTAGCTCTCTATCTTTCCATAGTTACTGATAGTCTTGATGGGGTGGAACGGAAGCCAGAGAAGCCTCACTTCCATTCCAGAAAGACAAGAGCTCACAACTGAAATGACCACAGCCTGTGCCTCAGCCTGGAATTGTGACTCCTAGAAGAATGAGACAGTGTCTCTCACAGGTGGGATTCACCTCTCCCTCCTGACAAGGGTTGGCACAGAGCTTGTGTGTGTGCATGTGTGTGTGCGTGTGTGTATGTGTGTACATACATGTGTGTGTGAGAGACAGAGAGAGACACAGAGAGAGAGACATAGAGAGAAACAGACAGACAGGAAGGAAGGGAGGCAAGCAGGCAGGTAGAAAGGCTGGAAGGCAGGCAGGCAGACAGGCAAACAGACAGAGATACACAGAGACCAACCGACCACAGCAGGTTTTTCAGAGAACAACTTTATGTGTTCATCTTGACCTCTAGCTTGTTTGTGCCAGTGTCCCAAAAGTTCACTTCTATGTACAACAGGCTAGCTGCCCTGTGAACTTCTGGGGCTTCTCCTGTCTTGACATCTCATCTCTGTAGGAGTGCTGGGGTCACATATATGTGCTACTGCGTGTTCTTGGGTTCTAGAGATCCAAACCCTTTATCTACTGAGCTGCCATTGAGCCCAAAGTATAGTTAATATAACCTCAAGTCATGGTTTCCTTTTTTCCCAAGTCTTGGGTTCCATTAAAGTATGAACAATACCAGCACAGTGCTGTTTACTTTGGAAGTTTCACTGTATCTTTCAATGGAAATCTTAATTCTTATGACTAATATTAGAAAGTATTGAAAAGTTTCTGCACCTTGATAAACCTTTCTACCAATGCAATAATCCAAATCAGACCAAATCAAACTGAATTAGAAAAAGGCCAGGTTTAATGGATACCAACACTCCCAGATGGCTTTCCAGGCCCCCAGAGAAGAGCTTGGGAAGGAAGGCTGGAAAACCACGTGTTTGTTCTCTGGGGTGCTGTTTAAATACCCTGTGAGAATGATCTTGAGCATCTTGGGCGGGGAGGAGTTGTCATTTGTTGGGCTTTCTGGGGGTGGAGTCTGAACTCCCAGGGGAGGAGGCTTAGGATGGAACTTTCACCTGTACATTCCAGATTCTTTGAATATATGGACACCAGGAGCTGTGGTGTGGCCTTAACCCCAACAAGTATGTGTAGCAAAGATATCTGGGTTTATTATAAAAGTTCCATATTACAGGGAGATTTTTATCTGATTTGAATGTTAGGTGGTGAAGCCAGTCACTGGTACTGCTGACCTCTGGGACACAGACACATACTGCACACCCACTCAACTAAAGGGAGATGAGTTATTGAAGGGACATAGACTGGTGTCCTCCAGGCATGAGTCACTTAGCAAGCAGTTCACCATGGACCCATGGCACCTCTCAAGAGGTACCTCACAAAGTGAAATCTGCACAGCCTCACTTGTCCGCAGATACTGGACAATGATCACATGAAAGTAGACAGTGGAATAGTGTGGTTGTTCCCAAGACTGGTGGCAGGCTGAGATGGGAGGGGGAAAGAGACACGCTGATCAACAAGTACAAACTTAAGATGAACAGACTGAAGTATTCTATTGCACAGTAGACTAAGTTCAGTCAGTAAAAGTTTAAATATTTATTTTTAACTCATAATATTTAAATATTTTCTTTATTATATTTTTACTATTTAAACTAATTTTAAATTTAGATATATTTGATTACATTCTTCCCCTCCCCCAAGTTCTTCCAGGTCTGCTACCCACCCAACTTGAAGTTCTTTCACAAAAAAACAAACAAAAACCCATTACAATAACCACCCAATACAATAACAACCCCCTAAAAAATCAAAAAATAAAAAATACCTCAAAAGAAAAACAAACAACAAAAATACCCACCAAACTGTAACCAAATAAAAGCCCATAAAAAATGGTGGAGTCCATTATATGTTGGCCAACTACTCCTGAACATGAGGCTTGCCTTGGAGCAGCTGATACACCCAGTGTCACTCTGTTGAAGAAAATGGATTTTCCATCTCCCAGCAGTGGGACAGTTCAGTTGTTAACCTTTACCCTAGTGGCTAGGCTGTAAGTCATGTTTTTTAAATATAACAAAATAAAATATAAGAAGATAAAACAAAAACTATCACATAAAAACTGGACAAGACAAGCCAACAGAAGGAAAAGAGCACAAGAGAAAGCACAAAAGTCAGGGACCCACTTGTTCACATACTTAGAAATCCCATATAGACACCAAACTGGAAGCCACAATATATGCTCAGAGGACCTGGTGCAGACCCATGCAGGCCCTGCATGCAGCTTTTGTCTCTGTGAGTTCATATGAGCTTTGATCAAATTGATTTAGTGGGCCTTGTTTTCTCTGTGTCCTCCATATCCTCCAGCTCTTACACTCTTTCTGCTTCCTCTTCCTCAGTGTTCCCTGAGCTCTGAGGGGAAGGAATTGATGGAGACGTCGCATTTAGGGCTGAGTGTTCCAGGATCTTTTTCATTCTCTGTAGGCCTCTGTATTTGTTCCCATCTGCACAGGAGGAAGATTTTCTGAAGATTGGTAATAGGTCCTTCTTAGCCTCCTTATTCCCCAGGGAAATATGAGTGTGCTGTCTGCCTGTTCTGCAGCCCAACAATGCAGAACAATCCAGTCTTACAACACAGGACAATCAGACACAATTTAATTTGGGCTTGCTTACAGTTTCAGAGGTATAGTCCATTATCATCAGGGTGGGGAGAATAAAGGCATGCAGGCAGACATGGTACTAGAGAAGAAGCTGAGAGTTCTACATCAGGATCCACAGGCAGTAAAAGAGAAAGAGAGAGAGAGAGAGGGAGAGAGAGAGAGAGAAAGAGAGCGCCTCTGGGCCTGGCTTGGACCCTAAAAACCCCAGTGACATACTTCCTCTAGGAAGACCACACCTACTTCAACAAGGCCACACCTCCTAATCCTTTCAAATAGTACCACTCTATAAGCCTGCAGTAGGCACTCTCCTTCAAACCACCACACACTGTGATCAAAATCAATCTGGGACTAAAGGGTTTATTTTATTTAACAGCTTATAGGCCATAGCTGAGGAAAGTCAGGGCAGGAACGTAGAGACAGGAACTGAAATGGAGGTTATGGGGGGATGCTGCTTACTAGCTTCCTCAAGGCTTGCTCAACATGCTTTCTTAAATACTCCAGGCCCACCTGCCCAAGGATGTTACCACCCACAGTGGGTGGGTCCCTTCCACATCAATCATTAATCAAGAAAAACCTTACAAACTAACCTATAGGCCAATGTGATGAAGGCATTTTCTCCACCAGATATGTCTAGGCTTGTATCAAGTTGACAAAAAAAAATCAGTAATTAGAAGAGTGATGGATGTGCTAATCACATTGATTACAAATATGTGTCAAAATGTCACATTGTACTCCATAAACATTTACAGCTATATATCAATTAAAAATGCAGTTAAAAACTGAAAAAGAAAGTCATTATCCCAGTGGTTTGAAGGTTTATCAATTAGATGTATAATAAATAACTCAAAACCAATGGCATCAATCAGACTGCTTGGCATATCATAGGAAGTAAGTATTTGTTGAGAAATAGTTTTAATGTTATGAACAATAAAGACTTGTTTAAGAAAAGAGAGGGGTGGTGAAATGCCTATTCCTGAGCTGGATTTCCAATAGTTGTCTATACCTGAGCTGGATTTCCAATAGTCTATGCCTGAGCTGGATTTCCAATAGTCTCAAGGAGTGGTGTGTGAACTAAGAGTCCATGGTGCCATCCAGCATTAACACATTCTATTTTCTAAGGACACATTCCTTAGTATTTTTAATGCCATGTGTAAAAAGCAGCACATCAGAGTCTTTTAACTGCCTTTGTAAACAATGAAAATTTTCCAGGAAAATGAGAAAAGTGGAAGCAATACATGAGACAGAAACAAATGTGTTTGTGACTAAGGACAGATCAAGACTTGGCAGGGATCTGGCAAAAGAGAAGGCTGGAAATCAGGGAAAACACAAATCTTCCCCAATCTGTCTCTCTTTGAGACACACACAACACACAAACATGACACGCCTAACCACACTCACCACTCCACACACACAACACACACACAGTACACAACACACCTCACAATTCACAGCACACACAGCCTGAGGAGTTAGCTCTGCTGGCAGCAATGATCTAGATGGGATGTCACTTGAGTAATGGTATGATCAGAGTTTGGGCAAGTCTCTGTAGCAAACATCTGGAAAAGGAAGTTGAACTCAAAGGTGAGTATGGGAGCTGGGGTATGTGAGCATGTAGCACAGTGGTACAGTGTTTGCCTGGCATTTGCAAGGCTCAGTGTTTGAATCTCAGCCCTACATACACAAAAGAGTTGACACAAGAGTGAGAGAGAGGCAGCCAAAATAAAGAAAGGAGGAAAGAGGGTTTAAGAAATTGTTTCCAGGGGGCTGGAGAGATGGCTCAGTGGTTAAGAGCATTGTCTGCTCTTCCA
>LOJH01027089.1:3974-21757 GCA_001685095.1 Ellobius talpinus
GGAAGTAGTAAAAGACAAGATCTCCTGAGTAAATTGGGAGCCTGGGGACCATGGTAGAGGGTTGAAGGGGAGGGAAGAGGAAGAGAGGGGAGCAAAGAAAAATGTATAGTTCAATAAAATCAATAAAAAAGAAATAGAAATAGAAACTGTCTTGTATTTTTTGATGAACAGGCTGTGGGTGCCTTTTCCAGAGAAGTATGTTTCTTGTGGACCACAAACAGATTCAATTTTCTTTAACCCATTCAGCTGTATTTATCACTGAATTGATAAGTTGAGGCCATTTAAGGTTATTATTGAGATAGGTTATTATTTTTAGGTAATTTACAGGTATTATTGAGAGACAGTTACTAATTCCTGTAAAAATTTTTTGTTATATTCTCATTGATTGGATTTTTCTCTTTTGGAGGACCTTTTATGTTAAGGTTTGCTGATTTACTGTATTGAATATGATGGTTACTTTCCTAAATTGTCCTCCTGTCTCTTCTTCTCCCATGAAATTTGTCCTTTCTTGTGCTCTTGTGTTGGCAGATACCTTTCTTTCTTCTTTGTGTGTAATATTCTATTAGGTGTCTGCTGATGAGCTGGCTGGCTTGAGAATCGTGAACTTCCTTGGTTGATGCTAGAAAGAGTTCATGATTCTCAAAGATTTATTTTAAGTGTCTCTTAAAATAAGTGTAAGGGTTTGGGTGTATGTATACACACCACATGCGTGAGCAAACCTGTGGAGGTCAGAAAAGGACATCAGATTTCTCGGCACTGGAGTTACAGGCCAATTGTGGGCCAATGGGTTTGGGTGCTGGGAATGGAACCTGGGTCTTCTACAAGAACAGCAGATGCTCTGAACCACTGAGCCATGGCTCCATCTCCCTAAGAATACGGTATTTTTTAAAGAAAAAAATCCAAAATTATCTGAGGAAGAAAGGAATCTCAGGTTACAATGCCAGACAAACAAAGAGACTTGGAAAATGTAACTTTAGCAACATTCCATTAATTTCATCAGCAATCAGCTGTTTGTACTATAAAACAATGCGACAAAGTCCATGAGTTTCTTTGCCAAAAAAGGAAAAAAAAAAGATTTCAATATGAGAAAAACACTAAAAGCTAAAAGAAAACCTCAGTATGGACTCAGAAATTAAATTTTCCTTAGCATTCTTAGAAAAAATAACCTAAGTAAACTGCAGTAAGAGAAAAACAAAAGAAAGCAAAAGAGGAAGAGGAGAGTGGAGCAGAGCAAACCATTCAGTGTGGGTACCGCACCGCCAAAGTCAGAAGAGCAGTGGAGAGGCCTGCCTCATGTTGCCGCATAGGTCTCCTGTGTGGTACATTTCCTTAGACAGAAAAAACAGATGGAAGAGAGACCCATTCTCATCCAAACCATCTACATGATGCCCATAGGCATCCAATGTGTGCTCAATCATGTTTTTACAGCAATCTTCAAAGGAGAATTTTACAGACTGCTTTTTGTCAAATACTTCATTTTGAAGTCATGAAGCCATGTTCCTATGTTCTTCACAATTCCGTTTCTGAGATGACCTTTGATAAAAATTGCACGTCCTCAGGATTTCCACTATTTCCTGGGTAATGCCATTAAGCTGATTTAATTTTTAAATCTTCTTGCAGTTCCTTTTTCTTTTTTTCCTGATGTTCCCACTCTGCATTTCTTTGACGACACATAGAGTTGCTGACCCAAAGATGCCACCCATAACTTCCAGGTTCTATCTCTCTGCTTATGCACCAATTAAGGGGATCTGACTTTGTCAAATAAATAACCTTATCAAAACAGAGAGGTGGGGGGGAATCAACAAACTACTCCTTAACAGACATTGCAGAAATTCACATTCAAGGGAGAAATGAGAAGAGAACAAAGCTGGTGTAGGCAAGCATAGAGACGGCTCAGCTGTAGTGGCATTTTAATAGATAAAGACTGCCTGAAGATCTGGGAGTAAAACAGTCCCACTGGTCAACCTTATAGACCAGGTTATAATAACACACACCTTTAATCCCAGTAGCCACCCTAGTTGCCATCGAAATCGGGTGATGTATGCCTTTGATCCCAGCCATAGAGAGGAATATAAGATGGGGCAAGACAGCTCTCAGACGCAGTCTCTTTCTGAGATTCCAAGAGGCAGGATCAGCATTTTTGAACTGAGGTCAAGGTAAGAGCCAGTGGCTGACTGTTTTGCTTTTCGGATCTTCAGGTTGAATCCCAATTTCTGAACCTGAGCTTTTATTAATCATGCTTCTCTCAGTGGTTAAGATTACTTAGCTGTTCTTGCAGAGGACCTGGATTTGGCTCCCAGCATGAATACAGCTGTTCATAACCATCTGTAAATCCAATTTAAAGGGATTCAACACCTTCTTTGACTTCTTTGGGCACCAGGCAGACATAGGCATACATGCAAGCAAAACACCCATATACATAAAATAAAAAAACTCGATCTTTAAAAAAAAAAAAAGAGCATAGCTCAGCAACCTGCTATTGTGCTTGGCTTGTGATACACATACATACACAAATACACCCTGGCTGTAGACACCAAAGAGTATTTGTCCAAAATCATACTGCTACCAGTTTAGACTAGGGATTGAAACGCTGTTTTTTGAGTTAAAATAATTTTTAAATTGTAAACCCAATGCCCCTTTATGATGACAGCCACTATGCCAGTAAAATGTCTCTCAGCACTTCTGTTGTCTCCCTGTCCCCATCCATGCCTTGAATCTTCCAGGATCAACACCTTCTAGTGGTGGTGACTGAGGCCCATTCTGCAAGTGGCTCTCCAGCAAAACACATCTTGTAGAGCGCTCAGATTTTTAGGAGCCTTGAGCACCAAAAAAAGCTGGAAAGAAACAGACTTTTCCAATCTCTTGGTCATACAGAAAGCCCTGGTTAAACTAAATAGGTCACAAAATGGAACCAAGAGTCAGGAACATGGCAAAGGATTGAAGGGTGAAGGGTATTGATGAAGATGGAGGGGAGATGACTCTCATGTGTCAGAATCCATTGTATATGTTTGTGTCAAACAACAAAATCACTTTTAAGAGAGATACACGAGACCTAGAACGTTGAGCCATGGGCTCTGAAGGAGAGGGATCCTGAGGAATACACAGGAAGAAAGTTCAACTCCTGAAAGCCCCATCTGCCCTGGCACCAGCTGCTGATTCTGGAAGTTCACGAGCTATTGATTCTGGACATTCACGTGCCTCTCTGTGGGGTCCCAAGTATCCAGTGTGTGAGTCACTGCCTTGGCATATGTCAGGGTTCCTGGATTTGGTGAAATTGCAGTCTGAGGACTAAATCAACACTCACATTCTCAATTTGTGGACAACGATTTCTAGGAACTGATAGAATGCGGAAAACAGGGAAGCTCCATCCATCCTTCCATCCAGTAAGGTTCAGTTTAGCTGCGTGCTTGGTGTGTTGGCAGAGAAGGATGAGTTCAAAGGGAAGTCATCATGTGCCCAGTTATTATTTGAGTAGGACGTAAGTGATTCCTCAGGATAAGAAAGGAAACCTGACCCAGAGAGGAAATTGCATTCATTAATCATCATTTTTATTTATGATTATCATCAGATATAGTGAAAATTCAGGCTTGTGGGTGACACATTCTTCCTGAGTGAGATAGATGGGATTGAAATGGTTTCAAGGAGCAAAATCAAGGATCAGTAGGAGGGTGTTCCATCGTCTAAAGCAGTCCATCTCTGAGTGCTACAGGAGCTATGAGCTATGAGTTATGAGATATGAGACATCATTGTCTAGCAGCCATGGGTAGTGCTCTGCCTGATCTAGCAACAGATGTATAGCATGGTAAGTAATGGGTAACAATTATAGGGTTCTAATCACGATTGTAGGCTTGTTTCCTCAGCTCTATTCATTCATCCTGATAACCACATCAATCAATGGGAAAACATTGCTGAAAGTCATTCTGATAGAGCTGCTATTGACTGCTCCACGATAGAAGGTCTAATTGTGTTATCAACCATCTCTCTCAAATGAGCCATTTCTGGGGTAATTCTCTCTTTAATGGCTATTTGTACAGGACCACTGAACAGAAGAAGAGCCAGGCTGGAAGATATCTTTTCCAGACTGTTGCCACTAGAGACTTCCTTCAGACACAATTGTACTGGACACTGTAAACAAGTCAGAAGTGAGTGCTGGATTGAGAATCCCTAGCATAACAAGTTCTGATCAACTATAGCTCAGACTTGTACCTGCACTGACCCAGAAGCTCCTCAGGCAGACTGTCATGTGACAAAGAGAGCGGAAACTCTCCTCTTCTCTAAAACATCACACTGGCAAGAAAACTGATCCCCAGAGAAGTTAAGCCATGATCTAAGGCCATGTGGTAAGTTATCACAGATAGCCAAGCTTCATTGCAATTCCCACTGGAGCATGACTGCTAGTCCATGTTCCTTTAGCAAGAAAACTCAGAGACTTGACATAGCATTGGCTGTGCAGTTTCCTCTTAGTCATACTTGTGTGTGTGTGTTTGTGTGCGCACGCGCATGTGCACACACACACACACCCATGTGAACTTATGTACCTGTGCATGTGTGGAGATCTGAAAGGGTGTCAGACATCCTCTTCTATCATCTCTGAGGTGAGATCTTTCCCTGAAACCATGGCTCCTTTCCCCCCAGCCAGGCTTGAAGCCAGCAGTCCTCAAGTCTCTGCTCACAGGTGAGCTGTGGCTATAGGTGAGCTGTGGCTATAGGTGAGCTGTGGCTACAGGTGAGCTGTGGATATAGATGATCTGAGGCCATAGAGGAACTGTGGCTACAGGTGAGCTGTGACTACAGGTGAGCTGTGGATATAGGTGATCTGAGGCCATAGACGAGCTGTGGCTACAGGTGAGCCGTGGCTATAGGTGAGCTGTGGCTATAGATGAGCTGTGACCATGGGTGAGCTGTGGCTATAGGTGAGCTGTGACTATGGGTGAGCTGTGGCTATAGGTGAACTGTAGCTGTAGGTGAACTGTAGGTATAGGTGAGCTGTGGCTCTAGGTACACTGTGACTATAGGGAAACTATGGCTATAGGTGTACTGTGGCTAAGGGGAGTTGTGGCTATAGGTGAGCTGTAGGTATAGGTGAGCTGTGGCTATAGGTGCACTGTGACTATAGGTAAACTATGGCTATAGGTGAGTTGTGGCTATAGGTGAGCTGTGACTATAGGTGAGTTGTGGCTATAGGTGAGCTGTGGCTATAGGTACACTGTCACTATAGGTAAGCTGTGGATATAAGTGACCTGTGGCTATAGGTGAACTATGGATATAGATGCACTGTGGCTATAGGGCACTGTGGCTATAGGTAAGCTGTGGATATAAGTGCACTGTGGCTATGGGTGAGTTATGGCTATAGGTGTCCATACAATACCTAGCTTGATAAATGGTGCTGGAATCAGAATTCCATACTCATGATTGTACAGAAAGTGTTCACGACTGCTGAGCATCTGACCAGCCCACATTTCAGCTCTTTTCTTTTCTTTTCTTCCTCATGCCAAGCAACCGGCAGAACAATGAATCTCAAAATCTCAGGAGCTTTCTAAAAGCATGATGTTAACAATCTGGATCCCACTGAGTAATTAATAAAATAAAATTTCCCAGGACAGAAGGTTAGATCAAAACCTTTGAAGGACCTCCAAGCTGATTCTATGACAGTCTGCCAAACAGTGACCTAGGGATTTGCCACTGTGAGTCTATCTCTAGTGATGTTGTATCTTATAAAATCTTGGTTCTTAGAACTTCACATGCTGTGCAGAAGAATATGGTTCTGGTACTTAACTTATTACTACATGGAAGAGATGACCATATGTGTGAGAAATTATTTATGAAGTCCATCAGCATAGTTTGAGTTATCTATGTACATTCCTACTAGCCTCACTTTACAGATTTTTGCTCTAAGCCCATTTCTATACATTATCATGTGACCATGACCTCCAATAAGAAAGTTGAAGGAAGCCTTATTGATATCTTCATTCAATTATTTTTCCATATGTAAACATCTGCCAAGAAGAATCTGTCAGGAGACTTAGCCTAAATATTATAACTGCTTTCTAAAAGTTTTGGAAAAGATCAATAAGCATATTTTAACATCATATTTAAATTAAAAAAGAAATGCATTTAAAGGAGGCAAAGAAGGTATACCTTTGATTATAAAATAATTCATGCTAGGGACTTCAAAGGATCTTAGAATGGGCTAATCCATAGTTATTTCATGTTTTATTTCAAGATTTCATACACAACCATGATGCAGTTACATATTTTCTAAAATCCCTCTTCCCAATCCAACTCCTCCCATGTCCCCCTGACATTTTGTCTCTCATCCATGACCTACCTCTTCTGCTATATTTATTTTTGTTATATGTATGAATATACATACTATATATTATATGTATAAATACAACCTGCTTAGTTCAATTAATGTTGTTCTTATTTGCATGTGCTAGGGACTGGCCCCTCAGGCTCAGGTTTTTGTCCCTGGTTCTCCCTCATCAACAACTGACTGTCCATATTTCTTCAAATAGGGATAGAGCCTTGTGGTGTTTTTCTCCATCAATGTTGAAATAGCTGTTGAAGTCTCTACAGATCTTCATACATAATACTTTTGGGAGTTTATGGGGCAACATCCCTTTCCTGTTCAGATAAAAACTATTATGCAACAGTTGTCCTGGTCTCTAGCTTTAATGGTCTTTCCACTCTCTCTTCTGTAATGCTTCCTTAACATTAGCTCTAGGTATGGTGCTATAGATGTCCCTTTGGGGGCTGGACAACCCAACCTCACTTTTTCTCTGCATTTTTAACGGGTTGTGGATCACTGTAATAGCCTCTGTCTCCTGCAGAAACTTCTTTGATGATAACTGAGATTTGTGCAGATCTTTGAGTAAAAAGATTAATACTTAAAAGGCAACTGGGAATGATTACTTTAATAGTATGATAGTAGTAAGTTCTTCTCCAGGAAGGACTTATGACCACTCAAGTGATGGGTTCTTAGCTAAGTTTACAGTAGCAGGAATGAAGCCCCTCCAATTGAGTGAGCTTTAGATCCAATTGGACAGTTGGTGGCCCCGAAGATAAAAGTGCCTCTATTTCATTATTGAGGCTCCCTTGCCTGTCCTGGTGTTGTGGTCCTCAGCCTTTACAGCTGGATTAGACTGTTGGTAACTATTTTGCATGAGTAGCTTTTATAACCCATTCCGACATTATAAAAGCTGATTGCTAGGGAGGAGATTTCAAGGTCAATGTGATATTTATAGTAATAGGGTCTTACCTTCATATTCTGGCAAGCAACCAAAAGCAATGGTCTTAACCTATATTGTTTGGAGGTCTCTGAACCCCTCTGACCAACAACTTGAAAAGAGATGTCTCCTACTTGGTACTGGGCTTTTTGTTATATGCTCTATGGCTCATTGGGAAGCATTATCCCTCTGTGTGAAGTAACTAAATTAAAATTATATATGTGTGTGGTATGCATATTATTAAATACTCATAAAATCATGTTTCCTTAATTCCTTTCCAATCATTCTTAGTTTTGTTTATTTTTTCTTCCTTCCTCTGTATTACACTCAATCTCCTCTTTCCAGCTAAGTTCCCCCCTCATTTTTCTTTCTCCCCTTCTTCACGTCTGCATTTTTTATTGAGAGGGATCAAGGAGTAGGAATATACACATATATATCAGCAGGATTAAAATAAATCAAAGACCATAATAATATCTTCACTCATTGGTTTATACTTCTTTAATGTTTTATTTTTATTCTTCAATTATGTGTTTATATGTGTGTGTGTCTATATAAAAATCTGTGAACTTGTGAATAGTGGTGCCCGAGGGGGCCAGAAGGGAGCACAGGGTCCCATAGACTTGGAGTTACAAGTGGTTGTGATCCATCCAAGGGTGCCGGGAACTGAACTCCAGTCTTGTACAAGAGTGGTTCTGTGGTGGTTAGAATAAGAATGTGCCCCAAAGGCATGTATGTTTGAATGCTTGGTCCTCAGTTAGTAGAACTGTTTGGGAAGGATTGTGAAATATGGCCTTGTTGGAGGAGGTGTGGCCTTGTTGAAGGAGGTCTGTCACTGGGAATGGGCTTTTACTCAAGTCCCACTTGTGCCTGCAACTTGTGGGTCAGATATAACCTCTCAGCTACTGTTTCTCTACATCACACCTGCCTATTGCCTTGCCCCCACACTGTGGTGATAATGGAGTAAGCCTCTGAAACTATAAGTCAGCCCCCAATTCAATGTGTCCCTTTATGAGTTGCCTTAATCACGGTGTTTCATCACATCAGTAACTAAGTAACTAAGACAACCATGAAGCTCTTTCTTCAATTCCTGACTCATACTTAATAACAAAAGAATTTTATACATTGAAGGTAGCTTTGCACACCTTTCTGGCCCTGTGCACATATGAGTTGGCTATTATTTAAGTTGCTTCCTCTAGCTCTTCCCAATCTAGGAGCTCTTGAAAGGGCTGTGACTGGGCCAACTCTGTTACCTAATGAGGGTGTCTTGGTTATTTTTCCTGATTCTGCAATAGATTTCCCTAGCATTTCCCTTAATGGAAAAAGATTTATTTAAGCTTAGAGTTCAGGGTTACAGTTCACCATGGCAGGACACTCCTGGCAGTGGGAGCTTGAGACTGTGGGTCAAGTTGTATCCACAGTGAAAGGAAGCAAGTTTGTGCTCCACTCACTTTATTCTTCCTGTCCACTCCAGAGGCTCTCACTCCAGGCAATAATGCATGCTCTAATCTCTAGTAACCTAATGAAGATAACCTCCCATGGAGATGCTCAGAGGCTAACCTGATCAAGTAACTGCTCACAGGTGTGCACAGAAGGCATGTTTCCCAGGTGACTCCAGAGTCTATGGATGGTGAAGTAGTCTCAAGATTGGCCAATACAGCAAATGTGATACTTAAGCATGTGTTGTCTCTGGAACCCAAATTGTTAGATGTGAAACCTTGCCTTGGCCTCTGAGACATTCTGAAGTTTGGTTTGTGGCACCTAGAATTCCAGGTTTTCTCCTTTCTACAAAAAGAAAGATGATGATACTTGCTCCCTTGCAGGGTGCTGAGTTCACTCTTTTCATGGTTTCCTCTCTGTGGCTGTGACAAACACCATGGCCAAAATGAAGAAGAAAGGGTTTGCTTCCTCTTACACCCCTAGGTTGCAGTCCATCTTTGAGATAATTCTGTGTGGAATGGTAAAGGAACACTGCTCACTTCCCCCCTTCTCTCTCCTCCTTATTTGTTATGAGTCATCTAGCCTTTTCTTTTTCTAATTTTTCCTTTCACTTATATTTTGTCCATCTGAGTGTTCTGCCTGGATGTATATTTGTGCACCACATGCATGTCTGGTGCCCTCAGAGACCAAAAGAGGGTGTTGGATTCCGTGGTACTGGAGTTACAGAATTGTGAGTTGCCATGTGGATTCTTAGACTCAAACCCAGATCCTCCAGAAGAGCATCCAGGGCTCTTAACCAATGAGCCATCTCTCTAGTCCTACGACTAGATAACGTATACAGCCAAGTCCCACCTACCTAGCAACATACCATGCACAGTGGCTTGGGCCCTCCCACATCGATTAGCAATCAAAATGATGTCACAGGCGAAACTGATTGTCTTCCAATTGATAGCCCCCCACTAACACTGAGCTGTGTCAAGTTGACAGCTAAAGCAAGAACTAGGATAGCTGCTTTTATACCTGGACCTAAGTGAATTTCTTTCATGATTGGTTTTCTTAACTTTCACAACAGTCTCCATGCCAAAATGTGTTTCCCCTGATGAGTACGTCCATCACCTTGTATTGTTAATGAACCACCCCCAAACGTTGACAGTCACTGCTATCTCCTGAGTGCCTGCATCTGCACATTGGCAATTTGGACTGGATGCAGCTGGCTGTTTGCTCTGGTTTGGCTAATCTTGGCTGGCCTTGCTCCTACATCTCCGATCAGCTGGGAAGTCAATAGGGCTGCATGGAACATCTGGGCCCCTATCCACACAGAGAGCCTGGGTTTGTTCCCATGAAAATGATGGGGGTATCAAGAAAACAGAATAGAGGCTGTTAGATCCCTTGAAGTCCAGATTTGGAACAAATGTGCTATAGAATTTGGTCCTTGAGCAAAATAGCTGTCATCTTCACCATTAACTACACCTTCTTGCAAGATATCATCTCTATTAGGTCTCAGAGAAGGAGTGACTGGGTAGGGTCATTGGATCCTCATGTGAGATTCCCGCCGCTCCTTCCTCTACCTTTCATACATTTGTGTGCAATCTGCCCTAATGGCATATGATTTCCTAATGTTAGGAGAAACTTGGCTGTGTAAGCAGAAGGCAGCTGAACTGTCTAGACAGCTATGAGAAAGCCAGTATCTATGCTCTGGTGAGACTTCCCAGTGGTACAACTGTTATGGGGTCACCACAGACCTCATGGTGTCTCCTTACCCCTACACTAGTTAACCCAATGGTCTCACTTGTTCTCCAGAATAAATGTGGATAGAATGTACTTTGGTTTATGGTTGAGGCTATAGGGGAAGGGTAGGCATGGCTTATGTCCCACTGGGGTAGAATTTGCACAATAAAATCTAACACCACCTCTGCCTTATCCTGTTGTTTCAATCACATCATAATCTCTCCCTAGGCTGAAAAGGTCAAATGAAAATCTTTCTCGTAACACAAGAATACTTATAAGTGGTACAATTTTGCCATGTACAGGTCAGTTCTCTCTGAAGACTATGCTAAATGACAAAGTTGTGTTCTCTTTGGCTTCTATGGTTTCTACACACCTCCCTGGGTCATGATACCATCATCTACAAAACAAGACAGTTGGAGCCAATGACCTGTTTTAGCTTAACTTAAAATTGCTTCTTCTGGTGATTAATCCCAAGTCTAAAACTGGCAATAACTGCCAGGCATTTATTTATTTGTAGGCTAGGGGCTCCTCTTTGTCTCTCTTTTCTGACAGGTGTCCCCAGAAATCCCCTAGAGCAGCAATCTGGTCCTTCCTGTTTCACCGATCTGATCACCCTGGGGTGGAATGGTTTAACAGAAGTAATTAATCATTGTGTTTATGACAATGGGAATCGAAGGAACATTAGCTTCATACCAGAGAGCATGTGTGCAAGTGAGGGGGTGATGAAGGCATTTGTGTAATGAGAGAGGTGAGGGTCTTATAATTAAGGAGGAGCATAAATAATAATGAAAGTCATTAGTGCCACTCGGATGAAAGAATGTCATAAATGTAATTGGGACATTAAAGTGAAATCCATTATGACAACATTAACACATACAAAGGAGGGGAAAATGTGGTTATCTTGGGTCTGATGGATAGCGTCAGCTTCCAGTGGGGCCCAGATGGCATTCAGGAAAATGTTATGAGCAGTTTATTTTAATATTTTTGGTTATGCGATATTTGGGAATCGAATGTCATCAACACATAAGGAATTTCCGCATGCTTGGCCTCCAGGCGGCTGGCAGAGGGGGAAGGTGACCCAGGCAAGGACAGGTTGGAGGGCTTCCATGGTGGACGCCCAGCAAGCTTGCTGAGGTACCATGGTAACCCAAAGTGCATGATGCTATCTGGCATGGAGCCTGTGACGTTCCCTGCTGAGGCAGACGTGAGGCTTGGGTGCCTTCTTTAAAAAATAGCAAAGTTTGGGGAGAGAGATAGGGATGAGAATGAGGACATTTAAACAATCATGCAGGAAATTATAGGCTGCTAAAATTGAACGAGGACAGACTGCTCAGTGGCAGGATTCCCACTCATGCTGAGCTCTGCAGACGGAACGGGTGGTGGCTTTCTCTATAGGACTGTAATTTTTTTGAGCATGAAATAATTCTGAATGCAAAACAAAGAAAGGAATTAAATATGGCTAGAAATGGAAGAAAAGAAAAAGGAAAGCAGTTAAAACATAATTAAGCTGAGGAAAATTGTTTGCACTTGCACACCTATGTGTGTGCATGAGCATGCGTGTGTGTGCACTGTGCATGTGCATGCACACACACACACACACACACACGAAAGAAAGGGGATGATAAATAAGTGGTTGCATGTGAAGGGAAACACTTTCTTCTTGGTTTTCTTCTGGGGACAGCATAGAATCAAGAGTTTCATGTTTCTGCCACACGGGTATTCTGGGGACACAATGAATCTATCTATACACATCAAGGGCTTAGTACACTGACTGGAAAATGGTAAGCCCTCAATAAAGGAGAGCTATAATAACTATCATTATAAACATTATTGTTATCATATATCAAGGCTGATGGAGCACACTGTGTATTTGGAGATCTAGAATTATTCACACATGATGAGGGAGAGGGCGGGAGGAGTTCCTATGGGAATGGAGCCCACTGCATGCAAAGAGAATTAGCAAATATGTTAGCTCACTGAACATACATTGCAAAAATGCTCAGTAAGTATTATTGCCTACAATCAGGGAGACAAAGTCTCAGGTAGTTAAATACATGCAGAACAGTTAAGGTGGTCACTGGTACATGGTAGGTACTGAGCAAATGTTAGTTCCTGAGGCTGTAATACCCAAAGTCATAGTACAGATTAATTCTTAGGAGAATTCAGATTGAATTACTTCTCTTTGGTTCTCATTTCATCAAGTTGCCCATTCTACGAGTTATATAGGACAAGGACTTACCTCAAAGGGACAGCTGTGGTATGGTGAAAGAACGTTGAAGCCCATAGTCAAACCCTTACATTGAAGTCTCTGCTGTCATGCTTCAGAGGTATGGGCTTTGTACTGCATGTGTGGGCATTGTGCCCAGAATTGAATTCAAGAAATGGACTTGTTCCTGCTACTAGGAAGGCTGTCACTAGAAGGTCTTTCTTTGCTAGCCTTCTGGCTTGTTTTGGTGGCCAAGAATCACCTTGTACAAGGTCACGGCCACACCTGAGATTAACCATACATGGTGACAGATGGCTGTAGGATTATAGAGGTCTAGACATCTCAACTCAACAGGAAGAACTCCAAAGGGTGGTCACAGCTCTGGGCATCATGACAGGTAGGGATGGCACAGGCCAAAGCTGTCCTGGATCAATATTTCAGCTCACCTCCTCCCGACACTCTGCAGTCCTTTCCCTTGTGGGAGTCAGTGTGAGGTGCTCTTTCAATAAACATTCTTGCTGTATGACTTTTCCTGGGGAGATATAAGCAAACATCCACTCATCCCCAGATTGGTGGAACAAAGACAGATACAGGAAATAGTTCCAAGTCTATCTTGATGAACTGATCAGTTGACTAGAATCACTCACAGGAGCATGCACGGCTCAAAGGCCACTGCATGATTCAAAAACCTCCCACCCACACCCACACATGCATAAATTTCAGGGGAACCTATAAGAACAAGCAATTCCCTTTCCCTTATGGGACTGAAGGGTCCATCTCTTTCCAGAACTGTCATCATGCTATTCATGATGGCTCTCTTTCCTAATCAAGCTTTTCTTCAGAACTGAATGATTTCTCTCCTACCATTCAGAGATGGATTGCATCCTGCTCTAACTCTCCAAATGAAGTCATTCAAAGGAGAAATTCATCTCTTCTCCTCTCTACCAAACTTGTCACATCTGTGTAAGTTATAACACTACCTATAGTAGGCCTATAGGTACCTTCAGGTAGGTATAGCAATCTTCAGGCCAACCAACAATCTCTAAACTTCAAGACACAGCATGAACAAAATGGCTTTGCTCAGATCCTCATTGCACAGATATGCTTGCTTTCTTAAATGCGTGCACATGAGTGTGTGCATGTGTGTATATGAGTGTGCATGCTCATGTATATTCACATGTGCATGCTTAGTCATGGATACCAGAAGTATGTCATCCACCTTCTTTGGATAAGGCCTCTCATTGACCTGGAGCTTAACAGTTAGGCTAGCAAGGCTCTGGGATTCACCTCCCCACTGGGATTTTAGGTGAAGATAGAACAGATAGCTTTTGTATGGGGGTTGAACTCAGATATTGACACTTGCAAGGCCTCGCTGAGCCTGGCTGTAGCTTATTCCCACAGACTTGAAGTGGTCTGATATTTTTCTGTGGTTACATTTTTAGCCAGTTAATCATTAAAAATATGCAACTTAATATCCACATATTTTGGAGGGCATTAGCCGTGAATACATTATTGATTTCTAATTTGATTTCATCAAGGTTAGCAGACAGCCTGAATCTCTTCTAAACTAGAGATAATTCTTTATTTCCTAGCATATTATCTATATTTGTAATGTTTCAGGTGCTTGAGAAGAATGCAGAGCTTTTTTCCCTTTGAGATCATAAAACATTCTCAAAAGCTATTAGATGATGTTTGTTAATTTTGACATTTAACCTCAATATCTTTACCATGTTTCCTTCTTATGTACCAGTTTCTCTCATGAATTCATCCATTTCAGCTAAGAATGTTTATATGCATATGACATTTTTGCAACTCTCTCTGGCAGTTACATTTCATCCTTAGGCATGGATTCCTTTGTATGCAAACATACCTTCATTGTCTGTTGAAATGCCAGCTGCCCTGGGAAAGGTGATGTTTCCAGCTAATCTGGAAAAGGTGTGTTCATCATCTCCCTTCCCTCCTGGGTCTTTGCCAGAGATCACTAATTGATGACAGTCTTCCTCCCCACAGAGCCCAGATGCTCCTTGGAACACGCTGATCCAACACATTGCTAGTGACTGATCATAGCATGCCCTTCAAGTAAAGCCTTTTTGCCTCTCTTCTTAAAACATTGTCGAGTCAAGAAAAGAAAGTAAAACCAAATGTCTCTCATTTTGGCATAGAAGCATCAAATCAGTGTTTTCTTAATTAATATATGGGTCAAAACAAGTTGTTGTTTTGCCCAATGCTGTTAAATATAGATGTATCAATACATCTCTGTGACCTTTTAGAAATAACTACTTGACAGAATCTGAACAGCCAAGAAATAAATCAAAATGAACAATCCTATATTAGATAAACCATGGCAAATGGAGTCCATCCAAATCTAATTAGCCAATTATAGTTACAGGCCATAATGAATACAAGTTCTACTTTGCTAATAGATATTACACGCATTACTAGGAAGAAGAAAGCCATTGGACCCATGATCTATATATCTCTAATTATTGGGAAGATGTTATCACGCAAGGGAAAAGACTGGTGTCCCCATGTGTTGCATGTAAATGAATTGATAAATTATCAAGCTGGCAAATATTGGCAAATATTGGCAAATATACTGAGATGTTTGATAAGAAGGAAGATCTCTATCTACTGAGTAGTCTAAACATGATATCCCTGGGTTGGAATGGTTTGTAATGGGATGAATAGGACTGCTATTAATGAATCAGTAAAGAAAGATTTTCAAAGCTACAATAGTTTGTAAGACCTAAGGGTTCAGGCACCAAGAGTATCAGCCCCAAAGAGCATAAGGGTCTGAGAATTCCTGTAGCCTGTAACTGTTAGGTACCACCTGCTATCTATCTTGCAGGTGCAAGCGTGTATTGTGGTATTTGCTCTCTGCCCAACAACTGCCTCCAAAGGCAGGTTCTCAGGGGCCAGAACCCTCTTCTAACAGATTCTAGGAACTGCATCTAGATCTCTTCCTTGTCTTGATGAAGTGATTGTTACATGGTCCCAAGGACATAGACTTTGAAGTAAGTGCCTGGTGATGAAGACAGTCCCCTGGAAGAGTAGTGTGAGTAATTTTAAAGAAGAAATGAAATGATAAATGCTGACTAGTGGCAAACAAACTGTAGTTACTTGACCAGGGATCAAAAAACATCCACATCTTAACCTAATGATTACTGCTCATATTTGTAGGTGATGCTGAGGACTGAAGTGATTAAGTAGGTCACAATATAGAAACAATATTTTATATGTCAGTATATAAAATTTGTTCTTCTTGACCTTCCTTTAGTTAAAGTCCATAATTTGTTTTTATTGTAAACTTTTCAGTTTGCTTTAATGTAGCAACAGTAACATGGTTAAAATATACAGTACAAACACATGGAAGTACAATGAATTAGAAAGTGAAATAAGTGCACAAAATTAAAAAATATGAAGTATGCGTCCTCAGGATTGTCATTTTCTCTCCCAAAATATTCATAATTTGGTATTAAAATCTATTAGTGGAAAAATAAAAAGTGAAACAATTAGGTAAAATTATTTCTATTATACTATTTGTATAAATCATATCATTTTTTAGATGTAATGCTGGGTAGCATTTAACCCTTAAATGTGTTGAGATGTACATACATATCTGTATCAACTAGATTTTACATAAATATATGAAATCAGAAAGGTAACTACTTAGTCTGGGATGAAGAAATGAGAGAATATATAAAAAGGAAGAGGAAAGAGGAAATAAGAAAAGCTAATGGAGGTAGAAAATAAATATTGCATATTCTCTCTCCCAGTGGCATCTAGAATTTTTAATACTATAATTGTGTCAATTAACACAATGATACATGCAAGCCAATGCCTAAGGAGTTACTGCTTGGAAAAAATAAACAGGAACATCAGACACTGATCAACCCTGATAAATGAACCAGTGTGTGCCCAAAACCCATACCCAGGGGATGTATATCTCCCCTCTTCTCTTTCATCAGTGCCCCTGGCTTAGATCCTTCCTGAACTCGGAAGCACAACCCACTTTCGTGTTCAGCGAAGCAGACATTCTCAGGGTTCATGAACTTGGTTGTTCTCTTAATCTAGGTCATAGGGCAAAAGTCCTGGAAAAGGCTCTTCCACATGGGACCTGGAACGGTGTTATTCATGCTCATTCATGTGGAGTATGACTCATACCTGTCTGCAATAAGTCCTTGACCCTGCATGACAGTGGCCTCTTAGAGTCTTTACTAAGTCTTGGGGATTCAGAGACATGAGTTAGCAAAATTCTGCTTACTGTAATGTCTGGGGCCCAGAAAAGACATATGTTACATCTTCATGTAAAGACTATGTATATGTTCCAAAGGTTCCTATCTCACCTGATTGGTTTTCATGCTACAAGCTTTGGTCAGTGTGGACTGTGAGCAGGAGCTCTGAGTGTCTTGTCTGGGCCAAGGCATGTTGAGCTTGTGCAACAGCCATTGTAGCTGAGACCCTGTTGAAAACAGTGAGTACAGATAGCAGAGCCCCTTAACTAAGCAGGGAAGAAATATTATACAACAGGAGGCTTAAAAGTTCCCATCAAAGCAAATCCAATAACAAAGTGACATCACTGATAAATTCTACCAGACATTTTAAAGAAGAGCACACACCAATTCCAATTAAAGTACTGGAAGTCCTTGCAGAGGAGATGTTTCCAATATGCTTCTAAAATTGGAGGTACCCTGGGAACAAACCAGAAAGGACAGTAGAAGAAAAGGGTGAGAGAAAGAAGGAAGAAAGAAAGAGAAACATGGAAAGGGAGGAAAGAGCAGAGAAGAAAGAGAAAAAGGTGGAAGGGGAAGGAAGGAAAAGAAAGAACAAAGAAATGGAGAAATAAACGGAAGGGAAGCAGAAAGAAACGGGGAGGGGAGGAAGTAGAAGGCATGAGAAAAGGTAGAAGAGAACAAAGGGCATGAAGAAAGGGGTGAAATACAGAAACAAAGAATGAAAGAAGAAAGTACTGAAGAAGAGAGAAAGAGAGAGGGGAAAGGGGGAAGGAGGAGGGCTGAAGGAAGTAAAAACTTCAGAAGATCATTGGAGAACAGGTATGCAAATACCGTCAACTAAATACTAGCAAACTAAATCCACATTACAAAATTCTTCAAATGAAGTGGGTAGGAATAATCCCAGAATGTGCAGATAGTTCAGCGCACACAGACAGGAAGCACAACTGA
>LOJH01027090.1:0-17335 GCA_001685095.1 Ellobius talpinus
TAAACATATCAAAGTGAAGATGGACAAAAAAGATTTTCGGGAAAACATTTACATATCTTTTTGTGTTCCAATCTGATCTTTTTATTAGTCTTCAGTCAATAAGTTAAGTAAAAATAATACCATCCAAAGAAACAAGAAAGTATATTAATGATTTATCACACAGTTTTTCTTTAAGACATTTATGTATAAAATGCTTGCCAGATACTTCTTTGCTTGCTTTGAGTGTCAGAAGATAATCGTTTTGCAAATGTCCCTACAAATAAGACAGCAATTTTTGTACTCATTAAGATTTAAATGTAAACTCTTTTGAAGAGTTTGCCTGGAAAAGGAAAGCTGTGCATCTTTGTCAGACAATTTGCAAGAGACTTAAAAACAAACCATTTGAGCATGCATCTGTATTCCTTTCTTCTTAGAAAAAAGAACTCATTAAAATAGTCCTGTAAATCCTAAATTTTACTAGGACATATAAGTGAAAATCACTGTTGATGAGCATAAGCTTTAGGTCATGGCTGTATTTCAATTCCTGAATCTTGATAAAATAGTACAATTTAAGTGTGTGTGTGTGTGTGTGTGTGTATGGGAGAATAAGGACATAGCTATATGAAATTAGTATCAGTTCATAGGACCTTAGACCCAGAATGTGAGAATACATTTTTAATATTAACTTTCAAAAAGTATGCTGTAATCAAAAATAAATCTATGAATTGTAAATTTAGACATATTTTAATATAAAAATATATGATAATTTTAAAACAAAAATTTAAATATACACAATTTAAGATTACATTTTCATTCATAATATTCATTTAGACAATATTACACCTTAATAAGGATATAGAACTATAAGGAATAAAGAAAATGTGGTACATTTACACGATGAAATATTTCTCAAGTGACAAAGATAATGACATCTTGAAATTTCCTGGCAAATGGATAGATATAGAAAAAAAAAATCGAGTGAGGTAACCCAGACCTAGAAAGACAAGTAGAATATGTGCTCACTCATAAGTAGCTTTTAGACATAAAGCAAAGGAAAATCAGCCTACAGGCCACAACCCCAGAGACCCCAACAACCAAGGCAAGGGGACCTTAAGAGAGGCATACATGGAATTACATAGGAAGGAGAAAAAGGCAGGATCTCTTGTGTACATTGGGAGTTTGGGGGTCACAAGAAAGTGTTGAAGGGGAGAGGGGAGGAAGGGAGAGGTGCAGACAAAAATATATAGCTCAGTGAAAACAGTAAAAAAGATATAGTACTAACTGATATCGAATTAGTGTACAGCATAAGAATAAGAGCTTTCTATACATTTAGATCAGTAGTTTCTTATTTTATACTAAAAATCCAAGTAATCATCACTAGTAAAACAAATCTTTATATAACAATAAATGACCAAGATAATATTTTTGTGTACAATTGTATTAAATTTCAAAAATATGTATTATTTTCTCATAGTATTTTTTAAAATAATTGAAAAGAATCATAACCAATATTTTTACAGCAGTTAATTGGTGGCTACTTTCCCCTTAATTTGTCATTTCTATTTAATGATATAATAATGATGATGCAAAAAGATATGATTTATTCTATAATAAATAAAAAATATATTTGGAGTTTTACTATAATGTGGAAGTTAAGTTAAATTTCGAATACTCTCCATTTTGCATGCTTTTATTCATACATTAATTGTGATATTGTAAATCTTCCAGTTAGAAGTAAAAATATGCTTGCTTAATTCCAAATAAGTTTAAGGTAAAATAATGAGACAGATTTTAAAGTTGAATGCTTAATACACGCACACACACATACACACGCACAAATGTATGTACATAAACATTCATGTGAACACAAAATAATATGGCTACAACCTCTTGTCCAGGCCTCACTACTAATGCCTCCGAAATAGTTAGAAATAGTTTTATCATACAACTGTTTATTCCTTTCTCCACAAAGATGGGAATTAGTGAGAATCATTTCAGTGATGTTTCATACTGTAACTCGCTGGGTGGTGGTGGTACACGCCTTTAATCCCGGAACTCTGGTGGCAGAGACAAGAGGATCTATGTGAGTTTAAGGCCAGCCTCATTTATAAAGCAAATTCCACTACAGGCTGGAAAGCAAAAGAAAAACCCTGTCTCAAAAAATAGATAGGTAAATAAATAAATAAACTAATTAATTAATAAAAGCTCCAATTCATTTCTTTAACTTTCCTTACTCAAGAAAGGCTTTGTATCAAGACCAGGTCTAAGGATGTGTGGTAGTATGTTGCTAAGAGACAGACAAAGGAGAATGAGTAATTGGAAGATATTTAGATACATTGTCTATTCAAGAACAGCTTGTGCTTTATGAGATTATGTCATACAAAAAAGGAAGATAAAATAAAATAAAATAACATGTACATGGTGTATTGAAATCATATAGGATAAATTCCTTTTTATTTTACATAGAATTTTTTTTCATGTTATACAAAACACTCCATGAACAAAACAAAGAGGAAGACATTCCTTAAGTTATGGGGATCTTGGTGGTGTGTATGTCCATATCTTGTTTCTTCAAGATTGTAGTGATAGTGGAGTGGTAGGCCTGCTTTTCGTCCTGCCTGGCTCCTACACAGCTAGCTTATACCTGAAATAATAACATACAAATTGTATTCATGAATACAATTTGTATATTGTTATTTTGGGTGTAGAGGTAACCATATGGGAGCCGGGCGGGACAAAAAGCAAGCCCGCAGCTCCTTATCACTACACAAGATAGTTCTTGCATAAAACCAGTAGTACAATTATCCAAATGTCTTCACATTAGAATTCTACTTTGATAGTATGACAAAAGTAGAACAATGTAGTGCTTGTAAGTAATAACCCAAATGAAAAAGTTTCCCACATGCATGCCATGGTTTATGGATAAATATCATGCTTTAATTTGCTCAGATACAGTCAGTTAGTGGCTCATGTTACCCTTAACTGTTGTTCCAGGTAACAAGTTAAGTATGGAGGAAACATGAATCACAGATAATAATTTTAAGTGTTTCTGTAAGTGAATTCTGTGTTCATCAATGTATCAATAAGGAACATCAGCTCTTCTTATTTAGCAGCAAATTTTAATTCTAGTTCAAGTGACCATTTAATAACCTTTTAGGTTTTGTTTTCTGCAAGCAAGTTGTGAAAATATAAAACTGCTGTGTAGTTATTACAGACACTTAAATGGGTGTTTGGTTTCTACGAGTCTCACTAAAATCTTCCCCATGAAGTGTAATTCACAGAGGATAACGGCAAAAACAAAAATCTATTTTAACAGACAAAATTTGAAAACCCAAACACTACATATTTTAAATAAGTAACTTTAAAGTAAATCATAAGATAACTCAAAGTTTTAATAACATGTTAGACTATTACATAGGTAATTATAAAAATCGCTATAATTCAACTAATTAAATCATCAGTGGCAATAGGCACTGATGGATAAAAGTAGTAATTCACTAGGGAAATGAACTATTAAGAGTGGACTTTCAGTTAGCAGTCAAAACAAATTAGCTGTTCAAAACTGGAATAGTAAAACTATTACAGGGAAAGGGCTCAGGACTCAATGTCATGATGGGTGCAGATTGTGAATTTTGGAGCAGTTGACTTAAAAGAAGAAAGAACTTCAATCTTTTTAAACCAGCATGGCTAAGCCCTTGCTTGCTGGCAGAATATCAGCACTGTACAAAGGATTTTACAAAAATAATATATCACAGTGTTCCATGAAGATCTGAAATTGAATCTTAGCTGACTGGATGTGTTTGGTTGCCTCTTGCTGTCAGAAGCATGTTGAATTCCTAGAAAAGATCTATTTTCGAATACCATTAAACAAACCCAGGAAGTGTCTAGCCTCTCTGTTGAGTGATTCAGCCAAAGCTCAGACTACAGATTAAAGGAGAGAGACAAAGACTCAGTAGCTCCCCTTCAGATTTCCATTCTTATCCATGGTCTGTGCCGCTTTTCATCAATATTCTGCTCAGAATTACTTTGTTCATAGGACTGTTAAGATAAAATTAATAAAATTTCTCTGGCATGTCCTAATGTCCTCTTTTTCAGTTAATGCCAAATTGCAGACGATAAAATAGATTTCTTTCTCTAAAAGTGTAAAATGTTATTAGAATTGAAATTATATACGCAATGTTTATTTGTTGTCATTTAATGGGGAGATAATTTAAATAGTATTGATAAATTAATTAATATTAAACATTACTAATACTATTTAGCAGTATTTAGAAGCTTCTTTAGTGAAAGGTAAACAAAATAACATTATAAAAAAGTTAAAGTCGAGAAAAACCTCAATTATATAAATACTAAAAATATTCCTGGCAATGGTGGCTCACACCGGTAATCCCATCCCTCCAGAAGTGAACGCCTTATGAGTTCAAATTAGCCTGTCTGTTGGGTGAATTCCAGGACAGTCAGGGATACACAGTGATTTGAAAACCTGTCTAAACAAAAAAAAAACAAATACCAAAAATAATTTGTGAGGTTTTATTGTTTTAGCCTTCATATTTGAAAGCATAACTCTCTTTCTATGTTTGTGGTTTTTATTTGAATTTATGTATATGCCCATATTTCTACAACACACTATATTTACTAATACATAATAGCTAAAAAATTGACATCATTTTTATTTAAAAATCAGTCACATTTAATGATTATTTGCAAATTTCCAATTATAAGTACAAAGTCCTTTTAAGTGATACATTTTGCCAAAATTTATAATCTCTAAATATCTTAGAACTGAAATTGTTATTTTACTTATAAAAGTCAACTTTTACTACTCATGATTCTTTTCATAATAGATCATTAGCTGTAAAATTTCTGGGCATGTAGCCATTTTGTAACTTGTGCATCTTGAGAAAATACTTCAAGCTTATTTTAATGAATTATTTTTGCTAGGATGGTAATTGAACTTAAGGCCTCTTGAATGCTAAGCAAGCACTTTACCACATAGCTGCAACCTTTGCCCTGCATATTCATTTCAGAAATAAAAGTCTGCAGCCTGCAGATGCTCACTGCAAACCATTCAAATATTCTCAATGGAGTGATTTAGAAAAGAAAGAAACCCATATCCTTCCATCATTTTCCAGATTTAACTATATCATCTCAGAGAGCATAGATTCTTTAAATTGTTCACTGTAAGTGTCCTATTTCTTTATTCCTATAGGAGACAGAGAGATGATGTATGGTAGGGAAACATGCATTTATATAGGTAGGTCTTATATTAAATATATAATTTTGGAATGATTTTACACATAAACCCATATAAATAGGCATATATATATATTACTTTTCAAACAAGACAGATGAAATTTCAAATCGATTCTAAAGTGATGCAAAGAATTTGGCTATATAAACACATTTCAAATATGTAGTAATGTATGTGTGTTTATGTATCATGTCAAATTAAAAAAATATTATTGATGAATTAAATAATCCAAAGACAAGGAAATATATCATGACTATAAATAAAAATTATTGAAGTACTTTTCAATTAATGAATAATAATGCCAGATAGGAGTGTGTATCTTACAATTGGAGAGTGTTATCTTCATTTTTCACTCCACAAATGAAAATGAAATAGTGTGATTGATGGGAGACAGTTATAGGAAACCAAAGAAGTTTTAAGAGATATGGAAACCTGGAGGGGCTGCTTCTTGATAAAAGTGATATTTAAATACATTGGAACCTTTCATCTGAAAGAGTGTCACTAATACTTGTCAAATATATTACTGTGGAAATCTCCATGCCCTAATACCATGTGATTCCAGGCATCAATAGAAGGATCATTTCAGGAATTCATTACAAAAATTGGGTATCTAAAGTGCACTAAAGTCTAGTAGGACTGGACTTTTTGCAAGAGGCAGTCATGTACATCCAGTTAAAACTATCATTTCAACATGAAAACATTTTTCAAAGAGAGAGGCTTTGGAACAAATTAACCCCATCCATGCTTCTACTAAGAGATCTATCCTCAAGAATGGTCAGAATGAACATTTTGTTATTCTAGCCACTCAATATGTAATATGTAGATATAACAACCTGAGGCAACTATGTTTCCATCTTTAATAAGATGAGGCTTTCTTTGGTGAAAGGAATCTCCAAGAGGAAAGAAAATCTGGGAATTTTTTTCCCAAAATATGGAGTATGAATTCAACTAAAAAACTCAGAAATGCAGGAACCCAGAAATCTGGCCAAATAAACAAATTCTCTGTGTGTGTCTCTTTCTGTCTGTCTCTGTGTCTCTGTCTCTGACTCTCAAAAATATTCAACATTATTCATTGAAAATTGAGACCTTTTCTTTATGCTCATATTAATAAGTCAAGTCTAGCTCTGAAGAACCTTCTCTCTAAATTTGGGTGTATGTGTGTATTGTGTGCAGAGAGAAGATGACAGTATTAGCAAAGGCAGGTTACAGGTATCGGATATCCAGGTTTCATAAATACTTACATGTTAAAAATTAAGAAAAGAAAATGCAGTAGAAGATTTACTGCACAGTTTTAGAAATAGTACACATTTGTCTAAATATTTGATCACTCCCTAAATGTTCTACTTAAGTTGAAGTTATGTGTGTATAGTTCCAAACAATGTTTTGCAAAACATCTGTATTCAAAAGTGGAACACAACCCTTCCACAAAATTCATGTCACAATAAATATGCAAATCAAATGAAACATATAAAGTAATTCTGTGTTGAAAGATCTTATTTTGTAGTATAATGTCAAAAACAAAGAAAATGATGAGTTTTCAAAGAAATTGGAAATATACAGACAACGAATAAGAGCGAAGTTCAAAGAGTAAACATCTGAGCACATCTTGCGATTGAGTATCCTGTTTCTCAATCTATTGCTTACCTGGTTTTTCATTCATTTACTAGTGATGAACTTTTGTAATTATTCACAAATGAATATGTTAAAAATATTCAGGCTTGGCTGGGTGGGGGTGGTGCACACCTTTAATCCCAGCACTCAGGAGGCAGAACAGGCCTCTGTGAGTATGAGGCCAGCCTTGGCTACAAGAGTTAGTTCCAGGACAGGCTTCAAAGCTACACAGAAACCCTGTCTTGAAAAAAACAAAATAAACCAAAAAAAATTTTTCAGACTCATGTATAACCACACATTTCTTAAATATAGGGCTATAATTTGATAATATAATTTATAAATTTCATTTTATGTGTGAAATTCAGGTAAAAAAACAGTGATAATATAGTTTATGGATATTCTCAGGAATAAATAAATCAGAAATGAAAGTCAATCATTAAAACTTAAATAAAAATCAAAATATATGATTCTAACTGTATATGAAGTTATTTATGAACCATAACAAATTATTAGATAAATCAAGTATCTTTAGATCCTTTACTTTATATTTTATTATTATATAATTATATTTTGCAGTCCTCAAAAGGATATACAAACCTTATGCTATGCTATTTTTTCCTAAAGTATATTGCTCAAAGTAATACTGATGTTACTTGGAAAGTAGATTTTGTTTACTTGTGTATATAGGCATGTAGATGAAGAAATACATACTATAGTCTTAGATCTTAGGGGATGAGAATAGAGAAATGAAAGCTTCAAATACAATTTTTATAACATCATTAAGTATGATGAAAGATATCAACAGAAACTCATGAATTCTTAGATGTTTTCCTATGTCTCTACAGTAAAAATGGAAAATTTAAAGATGCCAGGATGGCCAGGAAACATCCGAGCTCAAAGACAAAACAAGAAGAGTCAAGACTCCAGCTAAAGGTTCTGTGGACTCCCACCTTCCCACCTTCTGTGATGCACACCCATGTTAAGCTCTGGATAGGACATTCAGCAACACTAAAGGATGCTGATGGGTCACGTGACAGCAAATCAAGCAGCATCCACATATGTTGCTTTCTTTTGTGCCCCTAGGAAAGAGTGCTGCTAACCATGTTCATAAATGAAGATCTGTTACCCTTTGCTCCTCGCACAGGAACAATTGCAGCCTCCTGGCCATGGACAGTTCACTCTGATTTGTATGTATTTTGAAGCCGTCACCATGCTGTATAGCTGCCTTCCTCCATCATAATAATGTGTGGAAGGGACCTTCTTATGATCTTTGATGCTCCTGTTACTCATAAGGGTAGTGAATAATAAGTCAACATAAATATGTCGTTATTTTTGTTGAACATAAATAGTATATTCATTTTAGAAGACCCCTTTCTTTTAACTTTATTCTTTATTTTTCTACCATATTCTAGGGCAATGACAATATTTCTCATTTTTTTGCTTCTTTTCATGACTTTTCCAGACCACTCGTGCCCACTCCATTATTAATGTTTCTCAATTCCTTGAATAATTCCTTGTATATTCAATCTTACTGTGTGGGAAGTTTCCCATTTCAAACAATAAACTCTTTTTATTATCATATTTTTGTACTCTTTCTGAACCACCCTCAACTCTCAATCTAAACGTAATATCCTAGCTCCAGCCAATATAAACTTACTACTCTTTTGATATAGTGCACCGATTATGTGGCTTGTCTCTTTGCTAGACAGACTTACCTACAGATCTGGTTTTATCTTAGATCTACAACAATCATCTTGACATTCAAAAAAAAGCTGTTGGTAAATTCAATGGAAAATGTTTTGCGTTTTAAATATGATCCAATGAGTAACACAGTACTAGTTAGCTATGAAATGGAAAATGATGGAAGAAGCCTCCACTCACCCAGAGAGTCCAGTAGAAAATTCATTAAACACATTTTGGATAATTTGACTTTGACAGAATTCAGATTTTCTGGGGATTTATTTCTGATTTTTGTTTGTTTGTTTTCTTTTAATTACAGTGCTATGACCTTCATATAATGACACACTAATATAAGAAACTGGTCTGTCTTTCAAAATTTCCAAACATGAGAATTAAAGTTTTCCACTTGCTCACATTCAGCTTTTGTTTGAAAATCAAGTTATAAAAATATAAAGGAGCTTGCAAGGCGACCTTCTTATCATCAGCCTTTAAGGACTTATTGGAGGACCTCAGTCTCTTAATGACTCCCTGGTAGTATAAGAACAACTTAGAAGTAACCTGCATCTTCTGCTCTTTTTATAGTTCCTAATACTTTCCTTCTCATTTTTGTGACTGTCTTATCAGCACATCTGCTACAGCAGTCTGCTCCACTGGAAAGTCTCCAACCTAATTTTAAGTGTAATATTTAACAGTTCATGTGCTGTCATATGCTAGGCAATCTGTCCCTCACCTACCGACAGTACCCCAGCTCTAATATTTGATACATGAATTACTTCTTTCCTTAGCATTTGTTAGCTTGTTACAATATAGTTGTCATTTGTACTCATCTTTGATAATCAAAGATACATACACTGATTGATCGTCTATGTCCTTTATCCAGGGTAAAATCAAAGGAAAATCAGGAAGAAAGAGAAGGGACTGGTGAACCACATATATATTATGTAGATCTGACTCTATGTGGAGCACAGGCAGAGAGAAGTAAAGAGCAAGTGAATGCAATCCAGAGTGCAAATAGATCTAAAGAAACAGTAAGGCCTTTCTTAAACTGTAGTTACCTCTGAAGTGAATGTCATGTCTACTAGGGCAGAACTTAATATCCCTGATTTGTTGAGAGTTTGTCTAGAGTCTTGTGTAAAATTCTTTCCATGTGAAAACCATGATAATTTACATAGAACTAAATCTGTAACATGTAGTCAAATACACTTCCAGTAATCAGAGAATAGATGAGCAAATATTCCCAGCAGTCATACTTGCAGATAATTTTAAGTAGTTATACATAAACAGATGTAACTTTCAATTATTTAGTGTACTTATATGCATTTTAATAATGAATGATCTTGAAATATTATGGGTTACACTATACATAAATTTAACCAAAATCCTAATAGAGACCAAAGTACTCATTTACTTATATATAACAATTCATTATGAAATTCAATGGAGCATAATGGGCAATCACTAATGGACATAATTAGATAGATTTGGAAGGAAGTATTCTGAGAGTAAGCTAATAATTAAGATAAATTGGTATTTTTAGCTTAGTATGAGTAAGGTACAACTATGGCGGAAAATTCTCAATATGAGTATTTTTCTGAAAAATATCTCGTGATCTAAAATGTACAATAAGGGAATTATCAGTATATTGACAAAACAGCAATGGAAATGATGATTGAGAAGAATCTGTAAATAAAAGAAGACAAGTCATGAAGAAAGCTTTTCAATGCCTTGCTCCTTTTAAAAGAATATGGTGTAGCTACAGGAAGGAGTAGACATTTTATTGTGTAAACCACAACACCTTATATGTGTATTTCAATCATGGTATCTATATTAAAATTAACATATCAACTAATTTTGTAACCATTTGTCAGTTTTTAATTTTTTTTCATTTGCTTCTATATTTTAATTAAGTGATTAGGAAATCCAGCTATGAGAAAGCAACAAAATTTAGGTTATAAAATTTTATTGTAGAGTTGAGAAAAATAGATTTAATTAATAAATATATACACTATTGAATTTTAACTACTATGTGCATCCATAAATACATAAAATATTCCCCCAGAGAATAATGAAAGGCACTGATGTTGCATTAAATAATGAAAGCCAATCTACTTCATGTAGGATGAATTTTACCCAGTGTAATCACAAACTTGAATTTTCTACTTCTTTCCCTGTGTTGTCCATCTACCCCAACAAACACCTTTGCTTTATGTTTATTGAATATCACAAAAAGTTTTGCATGGGAAAGGAATCAGGGTTAATACACAAAAATCATCAGCAGAATTTTACAAGGGAATTAATAACTTAACTGATCCATACTAGCTAATAGAATTACAAACAGGTTGATCAAGTTATATCTGCATTTTGTATCCAAGATTTATGGATCATAATTTTTGTTTAAGACTTTTTGCAACATATTGACTATGTTTATCACATGATACCAAAACACATCCCTATACATACATTACTATTAGTAAGAGACATGGAACCATATAAGTTAAGATTTAAAATATGTGTTAGTCTAGATTGTAAACTTGAAGAAAAAGCCATGAGTTGGGTACATGAAGGAGATTGGAGGGAGGGAAAATGATCTGCCTATAATTGAATATTAAAAATTAATGTGTATAAAGCTGAAAACCCAAGAAATAGTAAGGTGGTTACAGTATTCTCTTAAATTCAAGATAAATCTAAAATTACTGAGTACATATTTGGACAACAGGTTAGGTACATATTTTTAAATGATCTCAAGGACTGTTATTGGCCTTGCTGTTAGGTCTGCCAAATTTTCAGTCTTTTAGGGGTCAAGAAACATTTTCATAATAATGAAGCACTATGATCAGAATGTTATTTGAAAATGTTATAAAATTTGAGGGTATTGTTTTATTCTGTATTTTATTACTGTAAAAAGACATGACCATGTTAACTTTTATAAAGTAAAAAAAATAGTACGACCTGATTTATATTTTAGAGGTTTAATCAATTATCATGGCAGGTATTATGGCAGCCCACAGGCAGCGTACTGGAAAGGTAGATCAGAAATCTCATCTAGAATAGCAGGCTTCAGGAAGAGAGAAATACTGGGCCTAGCTTGAGCATTTGAAACTTCTTAATCCACCTCCAGTGATAACTTTTCTCTAACAAGACCACAACTACTCCCTCAAAGCCACAGGTTCTAATCATCTCAAATAGTGCCACTCTCTATGAGCCTAAGGAGGTCATATTCACTCAAACCACTGCATGTGTCAAGCTGGATTTGTGGGCACTGCTGGTGTTAGAAGAGTAACGGACTTTACAGGAAACCACAGGAGTAATTTAAGTTAATCTTACTTAATATAAGATTAGAGGTGATCTTGAGGAAGGATTGTTTCTTCATTGGTTTGTTTTATTTTCTTGTTTGTTTAGGAGATTAGAAAAATGGGATACTTCAATTTTATGTGGGAATTTTACTAAAGATACTAACAACTTGTCTAAAGACAACAACATATCAACATGAACATAAAATGTAAAACCATGAACTAGAAAACTGCAGAGAAGGTCATGGGAATGATATACTGTACTAATAAAGATAACGATATTTAGCATAAGATTGCATTGTTCTTATCTACAGTAACACAATGCCGTACATCACGCCCATCTGCGCTCTGTTAGCCACCATACAGTTTGTGAACCAGGCAAGGGGCTGGAGATTGAAACACACAAAGACTCACAGACAGAGACACAGGTCATCCTTGATGCCAAAATGCCCCAAGAATGCCCCCTTTATTGTGTCCGGGGGCAGCTTATATAGGGATAGCCACGCCCCAGCCAAACGAAACAGAAACAAATCCCCTGCCATCAGGAACTCCTCAGGGTCTCATGCTCAGAGCAGCTGTAGGCATTCATATCAGGGGAAAACAAGTTGTTTACAAGAAATTCAGGGTCTGGGGGTTCACAGCTCCCAACAACAGAAGAAAAGTCAGATAACACATACTTAAATTTTGGCTAATGTATAGATAATTTAGAATCTATTCTTAATGAAATATTGAGAATTGCTTTGTTTGGATACCAACTTTAGAAAGAAAAACATTTGAAATATACTATAATTACCTATGTTAGAGACTAAAAATAGATGTTATAAATCAGTTTTGAATTTCTTTTCATTTGTGTTTAGTAAGATATGATAGTTAAAGTTGTATTACTGAATGAATATAGGAAGAGTCTGAGAAAATTCTAGATTTGTGATTCTATCACTGATGACAATAAATCTGAAACCACATATTTTGTTATTTTTGTTTATGTGTGTGCATGTATGTGTAAGCGTGTGTGTTTGCACCTGTATTCAGATGTGTGCTAAGGCTAGAACTGGATATTGCATCCTGTAGAATCCACCTAATGTGGATGCTGGGAACTAAAAATGAATCCTCCACAAGAGGCACAAGTACTGTTTAACCACGAATTCATCACTCCAAGTCATCTTCCTAATGGAAACAAAGAAAAATCAACTATGATGTTACTAGAGAAATCATTTTACTAATCAATGACTCATTGTCATTTAGGGGTCATTAACATGGGATTCGTTATACTGGAATTAGGAAAGGAGAACGTTTTGATATGCTTAATGACTAGTGTGTGTGTGTGTGTGTGTGTGTGTGTGTGTGTGTGTGAAAGAGAAAGAGAGAGAGGGACAGAGAGAGAGACAGATGAGGCTATATGGGCAATGCAAAATATGAATAAATAAAGCACCAGTATTTAGGGACAATACCATGGAATGAAGAAAGATGTGAGAATTTATCGTGAATAGAGTTTTTAGGTTTGGGGTGTCTTTTATTCCTGTTGTTGGTACTTTTGGGTATGTGTCTGGAGATTAGAGGTTGATGTCAATAGTTCTCTCCTTATTTTTTGATATAGTGTTAATTTCTGAGACATTGGTTTGGATATGCAACTAGATTGGCAGACAAGCAAGAAGAGGAGATTCTCTTGTCGTTCTCTGCAGCACCGGGATTGAAGGTATGCACCATCAATGCCTAACTCATAAGAAAATTAATCAAACCTAGGACAGGCAATGAAAAGAAAAAGAAAGATCTTAAGGGAAATAATCAAAACAAAGTGTGGTATCAATAAGCACAATGTGTCCATAACTATCGAACCATTCAGGAATTCTTTTAAGACAGGGGCCAGTTTGTTAGTAATATGATTATTGACTTAATTATAACAAGAAGCAAATGGTATTAAAGGAAATATGCATCATTTAAACATCCCCTGAAGCTAGCTGGAAGCTCATCTTGGTCACATCACACAATATCAAAACTACTGCACATATAAAATTATGCCTTTAGTCATCTTGCACTTATTTCGAGTGCATTCCATAACTGCTTGAATTACTTAATAGAAGCCACATTTACTGTATTGCCATTTACAATGGCCTAGCAAGTTTCAGAAATATTCAGTAAATTCACACTTGTATGTGAAGTAAAGGAGCAAATGCACACATCTTCTTAAAGTTTCTTTGCAGTTGCTTGTCCTTGGCAGGCAACTACCCTCCATTCCATATCAATTACGCTTATGTTTCCAGGTGTAATGCATTTGTTGAGGACCACGTGTTTTTTTTTAAATTATAACTAACATGGGTATCCAGAAAATTTATTACCTCTAAAATAAGGGATTGAATAACACACTATTCTCACAATGGAATGGACATTAGTAATCCTTTAATTGTATGCTAGGTGACTGAGTACTACTATAATTTATTTACTACAAGGCCTCCCACATCTTGAGCTTTGTGGCCAATATAAAATTTATTCTATATATACTGATTTTCTACTTAAACAAATGCAAGACTGTTTATCTCTGTACTGCACGCAGAGCTTCATCTGTGTATGCCTATGACCCACAAGACACTTTAATATTAAATTTTCAAATGGGTATTATGAGGTATTTGGATTTTAAAAATTTCATTAAGCAATCCTAATGCAATTTTATATTATTTTGCCTTGTCATTCATTACTTTATAAAAAATAATGATTCTTAATATAATTGGTGTTACCACTTAAATATTGTCCCTTCCTTTAAAAAATATGCAACCAGAAAATGAGGAACTGGAGTTCAATTAAGTCCTCAGTTGAGGAAATTCAGAGCCTTGACTAAAGCAGAAAATTGTGAGCATAATTTGGATGCTGTACTACATTGTGAAAACATCGATCAACTTAATATTCTTTCTTTGCTTTATATGTTTTATTGACATCTCCTTTTTACCTTATTTGCTCTGTAGGATATTATTACTATGCTTACAATTTTAAATTACTAGAGTATAGAAAATATTGTAGTTGAAAGTTCTTCTGGCTAGTTTTCTCATAAAGTTTTCTATCAGAGAGACTAATTAACGATAATCATTTCTTACCCTAAAGTAATTAAACACAACTAACTTCCCAGTTTTCACAATATTAGGACAAAATACATACTTATAATTTAAAGTATAGACTCCTTCTTTTATAAGACATTCATTTGTTATTAATATGGTGTTCAACCTACATGTATGTGTGTGTCCCAGAAGCAGGGACCTGATCTCATTATAGATGGCTGTGAATCACCACCTACTTGCTGGAAATTGAACTCAGAACCCCTGCAAGAGCAACCACTTCTCTTAACCTTTGAACCATCTATTTCTCCAGCCCTAAAAGCACAGATTGTTTCACTGCACAGTAAGTCAGTTAAACTGGAGACTGAAAAAGGAGGTGCAGAAAATCAAGCGATACATTAAAAATGGTGTGTATAATGTATGATTTCTTAAGTGAGGAAAGCATTAAGAGTGATGCACACTGACAAGCATGTGGCAGAAGCTTCAAAAATTCCAAATTCATTCCATGGAGCAGGAGTTGTATAAGTTAGTATTAAATTTGTGTTGTCAGTACACACTTGTGAATCTTATTTGAGGACAAGGTCTTTCTTTTAGTTGATTTGGAAACTTACCCAAAATCTGTTAGAGAAAATTCTCAACTCTAAATCATGCATATTGTTTGTTTTGGAGTTAGTCTATAGTGATAAATGCAACTGTATGGTGAGGGATGCTTTCCTAAGGAAGAATGGAATGCCTCACTGATGACCACCAGAGTAGAGTGATATCTACTCTGAAGGTCAGCGATGGAGCTTTATTGAAGAGTAAATTTATGTGTACAGAAGTGGCAGTTAAGTAACTTTACAAACAAGAGCTGCACTGTACTGGGTGATTCATAAAGATTGTATCTATCCTGTTTTCTATTGTGATACCAAAACACCTGATACGTAATCAATTTATCCTTAACAGAAATCTATTTGGTCAAGGATCTGGAGACTGGGAATTTTTGTTTACTGTGTTTAAACAAATGACATTTCATAACATATTCTTGAGTATCAGGTAACAATATATCTATGAATTTAATGAAAGTTACTAGAAATGAAAGGAATGAGCCCATTATTAAAGCCCTAAAAGAATTTGTAGTATACATGAACTATATTTGTTTATTTTCAATTTTCTAAGAAATTGTTCCAGCACCATCTCAGCATGTGACAATGTCCTCCTTTTGCATCATAACATCTTGCATCATGACCAAAATGAAAAGAAAAACAAAAAGAAAACCACAAACAAGCAAAATCAGAGCTAAGCAAAAAACAAAAACAAAAACAAACAACAACCAAAAACTCCCTCTCTGGTCCTCCTACATTTCCTATATTCCCACCTCTCCAGCATCTCTTCATTCCTCTTGGTGGCATTGGAGTGCTATGCTTTTCTCATAATAGCATTTGAGTTCTGTCTAATGTTTAACTGATTTCAATTATAAAATTATATAGGAATAATGAATAACAAATTATCTATGCTTGGAATAAAAGATATAAAATTTACTATATAAATGAAACAAATAAGAATCTCTAGAAGGATCTGTGGCGTGCTTGCACAAATTTAATCATTAATTTTGAATTTTCCTGTGAAATAACTATTGAAATATTATAAGATTTTACCCAGTTTGCTCCAAAGTCAGCATGTGATTTTTTTAATTTACTTCTTTAATGATTTATTCAATTAAAAGGGGAGAATATATTTAAAAGGTACTTATGGATTGTTGTTCTCTTCCAAGGAAAATAAAGGTAAAACACAACGCTCCTTAAATTTCAGCATAGAGCTGGGTAGATAGACCAATTTGTATCAGTTTGTGTGTGTGTGTATGTGTGTGTGTGTTAATTCCATCAGAACACAATATTGAAGAAACAATGTTTTCCAGTAGTTTTACTCTAATCATATAAAATTGATGAACAGGGAAAATGTTTTCTTGAAGAAGCATGATGGCATAGTATTTCTTGCTATGGTTCAACTGTAATGAAACTGTAAACCCTGTTTTTTTATTTACTTTTTAATTTTTAAATATAATCACTATATTAAACTAACTACTGTAAAATTGTTACTTATATTAATAGTGATATTATTTCAGCACTATGTGGGAGGGATCAATAGATCTGTGAGCACACTTACCTTATGTATTTGCATGAAAAAGTTATAATTTAGCTTTTTCAGAAAGCATTCTTTCACAGAGTTCATGCTTGATACCTATTTTATCTACTGTATCAGTTTGCCATGTCATGTAACCAATTATGCCTTGTCACATGATATGACATATGTGTTGTAGCAGGCTAAATAATGCCTGCATTTATAAAGTTTCATTTGTCATTAATAGATGAGCTCTTTATGTGAAGGGGGATGATAAAATATTTTCACTTTCTAAGAAGGACATAATATTAGTCATGAAGAAAACATGGGCAAAGGTCCCCCCAAATATGCCATAAAGTTATTGGTCTTTTACAAATAGAATT
>LOJH01027091.1:0-18177 GCA_001685095.1 Ellobius talpinus
CTATCCCTACATGAAGTACAGGCCACTAATAGCTACTGAGAATAGAAGTATCTGCCTCCTCTATGGAAGAGCATCCTCCTAGGACTTACAGAGTGAAAGGGAGGGGTAAAATTATGTAAATACCATATTTGTGCATGAAATTCTGAAAAAAATTAATTAAAAAACTCACAACTATGTTAGTGATGTAACTCCGTGCTATAACATGAATTTAGCATGGGCAAGGCCCTATGTTTGATCCTAATACTGGTAACCAAAATAAAATAGAGCGACTATCAGTCATTCATCACTGTGACAAAACCCCATGATGACTCGAAAGAAAGAAAATACTCACTTGGCTCACATATTTGGATATCAGTCCAGAATCAGAAAGCTCCATTGCTGAGGGGCCTGTGGGAAGACAGAACCTGGTGACACTGAGCGTGTAATGGGGCATATTCAGTTCATGGTGTCTGGAAAGCACGAAAGGAGACAGGAACGGCCCAGGGTCCCAATATCACTTTCATATGCACACCCCACAACATAACTTCCTTCCACCTTCAAAAGGATTTTCCAGCTTCAGCAACACCACATGCTTGCAACCACAAATTCAACACAAAGAATTTAGTGGACATCCCAGGTGTTTGACATGAAATTAATTAATTGCCATTTATTATTAATCTTTTGCTGTTGCTAATTTACACATTGCATTTAACAGTAAGTATGTATGAACTGTTTACAACACAGTATTTACAGAGTTCACTACAGCATTCATTGGAATAGCATTTCCTGGGGTGAAGTAGAACCTACTAAATGCAGAATGAAGATAGTACAAATAATCTCTTGGGGTTCTGGACATCAGGGTTATAGATTAAAGTATCTTTTGGTGGTCTCACATGGCACCTGGCATACAAAATGCCTTCCCATACTTTCAAATTCCTTTGTTCTTTTCTTCCCAACCTTCCAGCATAGTGAGGACCACTCTTAGCCTGCGGTTTCTCTAGTACTGATTGTCTAACTAATCTGTGAAAAGTAAACATAGAACACTTTATGTCCCTTAAGCTTCATTTTCTTTCACAGATAAAGTTGTAATTTTAATAACACTTCGTAAGATTACCATTGACAAACTGAAATATGCTTAAAAAAGCACATAGGATGATATTCAAAAATTGCTGTTTTTATTGTTTATATTCATCACGGAGACCCAATCACAGAGACCCAATTAAACACATGGGAAGAGAACTCATGAGAGTTGGCCTGGGATTTGGCAAACCCAAATAGTCTATCAGAACCCTCTAAATTTAAGAGAGCCTGGTGCACATTCTTCTGGCAATATCTGAAGCCAGCGAACATGGTTAGAAGATTGTCTTTTAGAATCTGACTTATCAGTCTTGTCAGTTCAGCAAACTGCATTTTACTGAAACTTGAAAATGCAAGCTGATCATATTTCCACTTATGATTTCAGAATACAGCTCTTACTGAATCCTGCTAAGACTGGCAGTTGTATTTCTCAATTCTCAAAGGACATACAGGAAAAAAAGGGGGGGAATTCTATTCCCTGTAGTTTGTGTTCTGCTCAGAAAATAATTCATAGGAAGCCAGCTTCAATTCTGGGTGGACAAGAAAAAACTGAAAAGGCTGAACTAAATAGAAGAATAAAGAAACACAAAAGGCAATGAGAGAGAGAGAGAAGGAATAAGGTGAGGAGAGGAAATAGTAAGAAATGTTGCTGTGTATTTTTTTTAAATAGAGGCAAGACTACCTTAAAAGAGGCAGGGAGATTTAAAGAGAACTTGTTAAAATCAAGATGTTCCCAAGAGATTTCTCCAAGTAGGACACTATAAAGAGGAAGCTGGGACTCCATTTAGGAGCCCATAGCAACTTATCCCTGGGCAGCAGATCTGTTGAGCCAGCCTTGCAAGTTAGCCATGTGCTGAAACACCCTGCCAGAACAAGTAGAATTGTTTAAAGAAACAAATGAAAATGTAGGGTAGAGCAAAGAAAGGCCAAGTAGGTCGCTGGAAATATCCAGGAAAGACTATCAGCAGAGGAGCCCGACGCGGTGGGCTTGACCTCAGGTGATCTCTGCAGGTCTGGCATTCGAATTAGGACAATGAACAATTCTCTTTTAGGAACACAAACTTAAGCTCTAACCCATCCTATGTAAATGGTGCTCACTGGTGTGAAAGGAGTAACTTTCCTGCCAGCTGTTAGTGCAATTACTTCAGCTCAGTTACAGAGGTTCACCTGGACTTAGATGTCTCATCAGTATCACCCAGGATCAAAGAAATATTTAAAATAACCACAACCTTACGCAGAAGAATCAATGATAAGCAATTCTTGTGAGGCATTTTTGATGCACGCACACATACACCCATTACACATACTTAGAATTTTATGCTCTCTCTGTAATTCCCAAATTATAAAAACTATTTAATACGTTGGGTCGGGTATCTTCAGAAATATTTTATCTTTGCCATTCCTATTCATGCTGTTTCTTGATGCCTTCCTCATTTACCCACTTTTCCATTTCAATGTTGTAGACTGGAAAGATTCTGCAGACACAAAAATAGAGCTCAGGTCCTCTCTGTATAGCTTCAGTCTGGCTGTTACGTTCTCTGAGCCCCTATCATCCATTTTGCCCACTTCGAACTGGTAAGGATTTACGTTCACCACAGAGCTAAGACACCTTCAAGCCAGACTGCTAAGACTGAGGTTACGTAAAAAATACTTTTTTTGTCCCATGGTGATATTACCCTGGGCATTCATCCCATGTTTGTATCCCCGCGTTAGGTTAACTACAGACGACTCTTAATCTTACCTTTCTCAGATTTGGACTTGAATCCAGTGTCTTCATCACACATGGGCAAAGCTACTGCCATACCCGACTAGCTGTGTTCAGTCTCTGCTCTGCTTGGACTCTGCGAGGTCCCTCTTATTTCTAGACTGATCAGTGGTCATAAATTTGGCTTCTCTTTTTTTCTATCTGCTGCACATAGTGAAGAGGGGGTTTTGGATTACCATGGCTTTTCATGGCAAGGGTGCCATTTCCAAATTAATTCCCATTAAAAATGCCCCTTTGCTTTACAAAGTCATTGATTTTGTTACCCTTCCAAGCATGGCCTTAGGTAATTTAACTACGCCTTGCACTGCCAGGTAACAGTGAAAGCTAGAAGTAACTTCCATTTGCACTGCTTTTGGAATCAAATTCTCTTGATCTTGGATCAGAAAGGAGAGTCAATATGTTTGGACTGGAGTGGCAAGGGCTTTGGAACTGCAGTTGGCAGGGGAGTGGGTCTCTAGTCTGGTCTGGGCAGTATTCACATGATTGAGAATAATTATGTTGACAAAAAGGGGAAGTGTAAGGGCACCCAGTAATTACAAACAGATGTGTTTGGATAGTGGCAACTAGTTTTTCAGGGTCCCAACAGATCAATGCTTCAGTAGAAAGCAGGGCAGAAGTCCTTCAACACCCCTGACATCCCGACATGCCTGTCCACGCAAAGTGATTAAGCTATTTCCACAGAAAAAAATATACACAGGGAAAAATTTAAAAGACAGTAGAATAAAGCAAACAAGCAAATAAACCACTAGTGTTTTAGTGGCAGCTTATCTGGTTCACATCCCAAATAGTAGGTGTGTGACTTTGCCATTTAAGAAAAAGGATGACTCGGTTTTCACATCACTGAAACGACTAGAATGGTTTTGCCCCTGTGCCCAAAGCTGTTAGTAGATGGTAGGAAGGGTGTCAATTGCCCAGCATACCACAGACACTGGAAGTATAAACCAGAGTCATGTGGGCTGAGTGGTTCTCTTGCTTCCATTCCACTCTCAGGACGATCCATTCTCCAGATGAATCTTTGTTTAAAGCACAAATCAGAATGCACAGCTGCTCAAAATTCTCAACAATTCTTCATTATACTTTAGCTAAAACCAAGGGCCTTTAGCCTTTAAGCTCTGGGCTTGCACTCTCAGACAAGCAGTCAGAATTTACTCTCCATTTTCATTCATCTTGGCAAGTTTCTTCCACCAGTTTTATTATCCTGGTTACTTCTTGCCAAATTTGTTCCAACTTGCTTATCACAGCTCCTGCTGTCTTGGGTGGCATATCCTAACAAAGTTGCCTTAAGAAAAACTTGCAGGGGGGAAGGAAGCAGGATGGTGAAAGGAAGCAGAGCAATGGTAGGACTTTAGGTGTGGTCATAGGTAGCATCTAGGCTAGCGTTAGCCTCTAGGTTATGATGTTATTACTAGACCTGAGTGTCCCAGAATAGTCTGACTTGAAGTTAGGTCCCCAGGTTTTGTCTACTGCAGCAGTCAGTTATCGGCATCTCCTCAGTCATCTCCTACCAGCTAAGAACCAATCTAAAAGTGGCTGTAGGTTTAAATTCTCACTACTGACTTATGCTCCTGCATCTGGAGAAGTGCCCTAAAAGGATCCATGAAAGCATCAGTTCAACTATAGACCCGCTGCAGACCCACCTGGAACCACCTACATACTCGAATAATAAGCTGACTTTAACTCTTGGGCTGGCCAGTATTCTTGAATGACATTTCCTTTTGCTTATTTGTTCTATGACTCTAGTATAAGATCTTAGGAGAGAGACCCTCATCTCTTTGGTCCATGGATGCTCCAAAACTCTGGAGCAAATGTTGATATAACAAAGGAATGTGGATTGTTAAGGTACCATCTCCACCTGAAACAGAAAACAAGCTGCATTTCAGGGGAAGGATGTGTCAACAGCAAAGGTGAGCACAAGCTTGCCCTTGTCAAGGGCACCTGATCTCCAGAGTTGTTCTGTTTCCTGGATCCTTTACATTTTGCATTAGTAGAGAATCAGCTGGCTTTTTCAAGTATTTTGAAGATGCTTGCTTATAAAACTGTGTTTTGTAAGACAATGATACCTGCCACTAGGGAGGCAAAGTCAGCTTTCAACACTTATCCTGAAATATTTACAGAATGGATTTTGACAAAGAGAAGGGAAGAAACAGTCCCTAGTAGCTTATCTCCACTGCTTATTTAATGTGACTTCCCCCTGAAGATGTTCCCCAATCAGTTAATTGCTAGAGGGATGAAGCTATTCCCCCTGCAATATGCCCCCAGACCTTCTGTGGGTATCAAAACACAATCTGGTATGTGTGTTACTGCTGCTGTCTCCTTCCCCCTCTTTGTCTTTCAGGAAAGGAGATTATGGCCATATAACGACAGGCTAGAGGATTAATAGGATAATGAGATGTGTACCTCTGCTTCATACTGTGACTGCACAAATCAGAATGCATACCCCCTGTTGAAAGATGAGGGATGCCAACAACTATTATAGGAGTCTTTTTGAAAGTTTCAGCTTCCAACAGACCTTCTGGCCACCAATACTTCCAAGAATTGTCTGTTAAGTTCTGAGCCTCTTAAATAAAGAGCCAGGGGCATGAAGAAAATACAGCAATACTGTTGCATGTAGGAATACATAAGAGATGTGAGGATTGGTGCATTGTAATATAAAATAATGACATGCTGTTTGAATCACTTCCCAAGTACAAGCACTGGATGTAGGATTTTCAAACATTATCACCTTGGATCTATCAGAATTCTAAGAGATATATGATATGACTGTCTACAGACTAAGGTAACTGGTGCATGTAGAGGATGTGCATTATGTTCTTTAGTTGGTATTTACTGTTTATTTTGTCTGAATTCTTCTTGTGGTGATATTTTTATATATTTTTATTAGTTAAAATATTTTTTAAATTTAAATATAATCTAATATTATTCCCCCCAAGTTCCTTCAGATCTTCTCCCTCTTTCTACCCGCCTAACTTTAAGTTCCTCCTCACAGAACAAAATCACAACACTACAAAAGCCCCCAAACTAAGAAAATAAAACTATGCCCATAGAGGAATAAACATCAATATGTAACCAAATAAAAGCTCTCTCTCTCTCTCACACACACACACACACACACACAGACAAACTGTGGAGTCCATTATATGTTGGTCAACTACTCCTGGACATGAATCCTGCCCTTTAGTGACTGATAAAGCCAGTATCACTCTGTTGGAAGAATCTGAATTTTCCTTTCATAGCAGGTATAAGTAACAGTTCAGTTGTTAACCTTTATCCACAATAAAATATAATAAAGTAAAACCAAAACTATCATTTTGGCAAACTAACAGATAGAAAAGAGCCCAGGAGAAGGCACAAGAATCAGAGACTCACTCATTCTCACACTACGGAATCCCATAAAAACGTTAAACAGGAAGCCATAATGTATACATATGCAGAGGACCTGGGACAGACCTGTGCAGGCCCTGTGCATGCTGCTTCAGCCTCTGTGAGTTCATGTGAGCTTGGCTCATGTTGCTTTAGAGAGTCTTGTTTACTGGTGTCTCCTCTTTTCCTTCTGGCTCTTGCTTGACTTCTTTATGCGTCTTCTACTTACAACTCTTCTGGCCTAAGTGACTGGATTTACCTTCAGCCGATTTTTTCCTCTTCTCTGAGTATGTGCATTTTTAGTTGCATTCATCACATGCCATGATTTATATCTGCTAAGCACATTATTCCATTTTCCTGGTCATTATGTTGGTTCAGAGAAAAACCCATTAAGTGGGTAAGAGTTGACTTCCAGACTTCTCATGGAAATGTGGATAAATAAATTATTCATTTCTTCTGGCACTGCTCAGGTAAGGCAGATGAAGTAGATGGTGACAAATTTTAACCACAAGCAGAGAGCTTGATGACAACAAGCTGACATTAAGGAATAATGTCATAATTATTCATAATTATTCATAATGTAAATAATGAATTTACAGAGATATGACATACAGAGGGGCAGAGACCTGGTGTTGTACTGGGAACATCTGGATTCCAACTATATTCCTCTATCCCTGAAGAATGCTTAAAACATTGGTTTTTGGGGAGCCAGTGCATTTCCTTTTCTTCTTAAGACAACTTAAAGTAGAATTATCTCACTAGTAACTGGATGAATCTTAATATAGACTTGAATAGGTAATGGATGACCTTAGAGAGTCACTGGTGATTGGCTGAGGCTCCAATGCTGTATGCACAGCAGCCGAGCAGACACCCTTCAAGGGTCATGCAAAGGGAAGGAACTGAATTTTCAAATATTTTTTCTTTCTGAACTTTTGGCTACTTTAAACAGAGCTCTGATGCTCCTGGCCACAGAACTAGCCTAAATGAAAGGCAATGTGGGTGAAAGAAGCAGATTGGAACACTAAAGGATTTGGACTGGGAATCAAATCATACTTGGGTCAAATCTCAGCTCTGTTACTAAATATGAAAGAGTTTTGAAGAAGTGCTGAGCATCTCTAGGCCTCCATTGTATCATCTCTAACATGTGTTGACAATCTCATTTCATAGGAACATTCTGAGAACAGTCATTTTCATGATATTAAATGTACTGTCAGGATAGCCACTAACTATATTCATGATCAGTTCCCCACTCCAAGCCAGATACCCTTTCTAACTGACTACTGAAACTTGCAATATTGGCATAGTGAAGTGATTCAGATCTCCCAGGTCTGTTTTCACTGGAAGTTACTGGTTTTATGGCAAGTATATGAAACAAGTTTTCTCAAGCTTTAGGACTTGGGTATAGGTATGACTTTATGGAGACTTAAGAGGAGGACAAAATGCCTAAACAAATCTATCCCACCCTGATAGAAAAGTCACTTCAGTCAAATAACTGATTGTGTCTTTGGCACCTTGTCAAATAACGGCTTTGACTGATTTTCCTCTTTCCTCTAAATAAAGGTTGCCTGGATTGATCAAGCCAATGAGGTTTCTTGACAACTTGTAATAATAGCAGGGCCATCCTTCACCTTCATGATAACCAACTGTCAGGCAAGTAGAACATGCCCGTGAATGGAGAACAGGGGTAGACAAGGTCATCTAGAGTCTGTAGAACTCCTTAAAGTCAATGATACATGGTAATGGAAAATCTAGTTAGAGTTAGGACATAAATAATGGTTTGGGGAGTCAGGGTATTTGTTTCCTGAAGAAAAAGGTCATGCCTTTGTCATCTTCTAGTCCTATAAGGGTTTGTCAAAAGGCTATACATACTATAAAGGGGAACAAAGCTGAGAAAACAGACGGCTGCTGACCAGGCCTCCATGGTGGATGCAGTAATAAGGGTCCGTTTAGTCAATATAAAGGAATCAATTGCCTACTGTGCATCAAAAACCCTCTATATGCTCAAGAAGATATGACCAAATGCTCAGACAGAACTCTAGTTCTCATGAGGCTGAAGATGAAGTAAGAGGAGACACGGAAACAGCAGTGAAATCTTCTGTGTGTTGGAAAAGGGTAAGTGCTATGAAGAAAAAAGGGGGTGGGGGTGAATAACAATATTAGACCTCAGAAGCAAAACCAGAGGTTTGTGATTTACAATAGTATTTAAGAGCTCAAGAGGAAGTGGCATATCAGAAAAAAAATTGGCAAAAAAGGAAAAAAAATTTCTATGTGGATTTCTGGAAGAAGTGCTTCCGTAAAATTGAGATCAGCCTGGATGGACTCTTTGAAACAGCAAGGACTAATCACCCAGTATGGGGGCATAGGGCTGGGAGGTTAATATCAGAGTGAGTAGGGTAGGATGGGGTGGGAGCCAGCCTACCTAAAACCTTTTCTCCGGATAAAGGGAAAACAGCAAAAGGGGTTGAGTAGCTCTCATATGTTTCTTGTGTCTAGCTACTGCTGGTGGAGCTGCTGTTCAGAAATTTGTCTCTAGAGACACAAGGAGGAGCAAGACAAGACAGAGCAGGCAGAGAAGAGGTACAGTTATTACAGTGTCACTATACTTCTTATAATGGCTCACACCAAGACCTAGAAGTGGAGAGAATGGCAAAGGGCCAACTTTGAGAACGACATTATAGATTGGGTCATCCGTGGGCAGGGATAAAACAAGTTCACTCGTCATCTAAAGATGTGAGTGACACCGACAGACTCTAAGGTCGAGGAATATAAGGCAATTTGCAAAAGTGCCACATTGAAGTCACTGAAGGACAAGCTTGTGTCTGGGAAGACGATTTCTAAGATCCTGAAAATGAGGCCTGAAGGACGCAAAGGAACGATGAGTGTGATGACAGTAACAGGGATCGGGAAGCGAGCCAACAGTGATGACTGGTGGGGCAGGATGTCAGAGTTGCCCAGCTGGGCCACAGAAGACAGAGGCACAAAACCTCATGAAGTTCCAACGTTCGGTAAAATGTTAGACAGTAACAGAACACTACCAACAAGATAGGAAGAAACAATGGATTCAACGATTTCCATTAGTTGATCACTCAGGGCATGATAGGAAGAGGAGAGGAGGTGATGAACAAGAGATGATTGTGGCCTGGATGAGAATGGCCCCCATATGGTCATATATTTGAATGATGAGTTATTAGGGAGTGCAACTCACTGATAGGATTTGATGTGCGGTCGTGTTGGAGGAAGTGTATTACTAGGAGTGGCTTTGGAAGTGTGTTACTAGGAGTGGCTCATGCCAGATCCAGGTTGTTTCTCAGCTATGGGTCAAGATGTAGAACTCAGCTACTTTTCCAGCACCGTGTCTGCCTCCATGCTGCCATGCTCCCTTTCATGGTGATAATGGACTAAGCCTCTGAAACTTTAAGTAAACCCACAATAAAATGCTTGCTTTTGTAATAGTTGCCTTGGCCATGGTGTTTTCTCAAAGCAAAGGGACAGTGACTAAGACAATGATGGTATGGGAAGGAACAGATGCAAAAGCCAGTCCGAACCAGGTTTCCCTTTGTGCTAACTCAGAGTGAACACACAAAGTGGCTTCTTTTCTTCCTGGGAACAACACTGATTGAAGATGAGCTCTCCAAATTTCATTGCAGAAAATGAAAAGCATCTCCTGGTGAGTGTCATTTTCTGCTTCCCTGACCTCACCCTCCACAGAACTGGGAAGAAGTATGACTCATTTTTCATGCCACTTTCTCCAAGCCAGAGGGCAACATTCACCTTGGGGTGAGGTGCATCTCTCACCTGGACAGAAATGGGGATGCGACTACAGTTAGGGCTCATTTGGTTAATCTTCCAAATTCTTCAGGCCAGGGCACACTCCTTCAATGATGATAGAACGCAAACATGACAGGGACCTGGAAGAGAGAGGAGAGAAGCCACAGGCATTAACTCCTTCCTCTCAATTAGGCAAAGAGCAAATACTTTAAGATATTTTCTATAGGAAAAACCTCTGAAATATTCAGCATCAGGGGTTTGATTATGAGTCCATGAACAAGCCAAAAACAGTCTAATGATTTTCTTTAATTTCCTCCTTCACCTGCATCCCTAAAACAGGTTTCTTCTTGTGTTCAGCCTGCCTTCTATTGTTATTAGAATGATGAGTGAGGATATAGTTGCCTAGCTATCACTGTGGTTCTATCTTCATGCTCAAAATAGTAATGTTTGGGACATTGTTTTTCTTGTCAAACTAGAAGTTTCTCTCTATGGTGGCAGAGGCAGAGAGAAGACTCAAGCCACAGACGATATAGAGCCACAAAGCCACTCTGCACCTTTGATGTTGGCAGCCACTCTCTTTGACTATAACTCAGAAAGGTCTTCTACTGTGTTTGCTCACCTGGTAGGAGTTAGCAGGTGACTGAGGCTTAAAGATGGGCCTGTTTGAGGGATATATTTTGAGACAGGCTCACTTATATATAAGATTTTATTCTTTTCTCACTGTAGTTGAATGAGGAAGATGTTATCTACATAAGGAAATTGAAACATAGAAGGATTACATGGCCTGTGAGTCATCTCTATGGATTCACTGTGCTGGAGAAGTGGGAAAAGTCTGGGTTTGCTGTGGTGGAGGAATGAGGCATAACACTGGTTCTGACATTAACTATGATTCTCCTCCTTGAAACTCATAGGAATTGATCCCAGAAAACCACCCCTGGCAGAATTGTTGGGGCTTTCAAAGAATTAGCAAAAGGCATGCTGGGTTTTAAGCTCATATGGATTTATAGTTATGAGGGGGACAGGTGACAACCTACTGCTAATAATGTACCCTGGAGTTTGAATCAGACAGGCTGGGACTCAAACCTGACACTGCCACTCACAGTCCCTGGGACTCCTATTCCTTCTATTTCCTTGGCTGAGAATTGTGTAAGAAATGATATTATCCCTTAGAAAGAAAAACTTAAAAATTTTCTTTGGTGTATATGTTGAAGACAGGAGTTTCTGGAGCACATGGGAAAAGGTCAGGGATACCGTGGGAGAGTTCTTTTCTTCTACCGTGCAAATAGAGTCTAGGAAACAGCCAGATTATCTGTCTTGGAGTTGGGTGCTTTTGCCATCTGTACAGATACCTCACCTGAGCCATGGCTGCCTTGAAGCATCTTGAATCATTTTTGGTTGTGTGCTCGCTATGTTCCAGTGGTAGGACTTGGTTTTGAGTGAATAGTGCTGACAGCCAGAGTTCTGTCAAAGCCGTTTAATCTGTAGGACATTTACCTAGAGATATTTAGTCATCATCAGAGGAGACAGAAATGAACAGGTCAATGGGGTTAGGAAAGTTGCTGGAGCAGTATATGCACGGGAGCTGTTGAGGACCAGAAACATCTTCTACAGAGTGATGAGCCCAGGGGGTTCTAGAGGAACCCCCTTTGTCTTTGATCTCTAAACCTCCCTTCATCTCCTTCTCTCTTGTTTTCTCATTCCCTCTTGCTGTCTCTTTGGCCTCCCAATATGCAGTGCCTTCACCAATGTTTTAACAGAAAGAAAGGGAGGGAGGGATGAATGTGTGCCATGATTTGAATACTTATTGGTGGCAGGTGAAGGCAGTTGCATTGCAATGTAATTAGAGGTGGAACTTTTAAGATGATCCTGTTTTCATAAGTGCTTTAATGCCTAATAGCTTCAGTGATTCAACTGATAACATTTCTTTCTCCTCCTCCCTCACCTCCCCCTGCCTCGCTCCCCCTCCATCCATTGTTGGAGGAGGCCACTAGTTTGTCCTGGCCACCCACAACTGAAATAATCACATAGAAACTGTATTAATTAAATCACTTCTTGGCTCATTAGCTCTAGCTTCTTATTGACTAACTCTTATATATTAATTTAACCCATCTTCATTAATCTGTGTATTGCCACATGACTGTGGCTTACCAGGTAAAGTTCCCAGCATCTGTCTCCCGTGGGTTACATGGCCTCTCTCTAACTCCACCTCCTTTCTCCCAGCATTCAGTTTAGTTTTCCTTACCTACCTAAGTTCTTCCCTATCAAGAGGTCAAGCCAGTTTCTTTATTCATTAATGGTAATCACAGCATGTGGAGGGGACTCCCACATCACTCCCTCTCCCTTCTTATCTTACCCTCTCTTGCTCTCCTCTCCTATTATCTCATTCACTCTTGTGGTGTTTTTGGCCCTCCACCAGGCAGTGCCTTCATCAATGTTATAAAGAGAAAAAAAATTTCACCTAATCCAGGTTTTTTTTATCTTGGTTTTATCAGCATCTAGAACGGTGAGCCAGTGAATTCTCTTCATGAAAGACTACTTTGTATGTAGCACTTTCTTGTAGCACTATAAAGTGATTAAGGCAAATTGGTCATTTTCTTAGGTCTTGTAGGCCTGTGTGGTGTGGTGTGGCTCAGGCATGGCAGGCGGGTGACTTGATTGGGGGAATCTATCTTTGCTTTCTGCCTCATCAACAATCCATGCCATCTCCTGTCTGATCAGCATGTGTGGTAGGAAAGGAACCTAGGTATATTCATCATGGAGGTGAACTTCAAATTTTCTACTTGGTACCCTTTTCTCCTTCTCCCAGACACTATCATCTTTCCTAGACAATCCCTTCTTGCTCCAGTGGCTTTAAGAATCATTACTTCTCTTGGGATTTCTACTGGAAAGAAAAAGGGAATCTAATCTTATTCTCAGGCTGTGGCTTCTAATTAATTCATTAAAGCTACTTGGAGTAGTTAAGCCTTTTGTATGGATGGGTCTAGGATTCCCTGCCCAACTTGTGATGTCAATACTCAGAGAAGTTAGAATGCCTGCTGATGAGAGATGGGGAAAAGAAACATTTGATTTACATATTTTCAAAATAAAATTCTCATTCATAGAGTTCAAACCTTCCAAGCCCCATAAAGAGAAGGGGCTGTGTTAGAAATGCTTATTGTCCACAGTGCAGGTCCACTTGGAAGACCACAGTTTGAGACAGCAAGATTTATAGAAGTGAAGCTCATGGCTAAATATAAAATAGTATTTTTCTTTAAAACTTGTTGCTCTGCTTAAGGCAGCTCACCTCCTAATTTGTTAAATTTGTGATTTTATTGCTAACAAAATGAGAGAAACAGGCAAAGAAAAGGTGTCGAGGGTGTTTCTTGCAAAGGAAAAAATAGTCTTTTCTCTCTTAGCATATTTTCCAGTTCTTCCCCTCCCTAGGGACAGCAGGGATAGGTGTCATTGTGATGCCCTACTCTATGCAGGGAGGTCTGGATTTCAATGAAATGAACGAGTTTAGGAACATTCACAGGAGAGGTAACCCTGACCCCTTACTTTCCATACGAGGCCAGGGGAATGGTATTCTTCATTTGTGTATGTTGCCTTGTTCTCTGTCCCTTCAATCCTTCATCTCACTGCTCCTCAGCATTGTTGCTGTAGCATATTAAATCATACACTGAGCTACATGTCAAGACTGTCTCTATCCCCACTCTCCACTCTCAACAGTTGCCCCAAGCTTCTACCAATTTATCAGGGTTTAAATGAGAATGCCCCATAGAATCCTATATTTGAATGAGTGGTCTCTAGTTGGTGGAACTGTTTTGGAAAGGTATTGAGGAATATTATTTTAAGGTGTGCTACTCTTGTTTATGTTGCATTTGTTTAAGTCTGTGAAGCTGTATTACTGTGCCTGTCTAAAACACCTTATGGTCTAATAAAGAGCTGAACAGCCAGGCAGGAGAGAGGAATAAGCAGAGCAGGCAGGGAGAGAGAGAATAAATAGAAGCAGAAATCTGGGAGAAAAGGAACTGAAGATCTGGGAATGAAAAAGGAAAGAGGAGGACTTCAGGGGCCAGTCACCCAGCCACCCAACCAGTCATGGAGTAAGAACAAGAGAAAAGTAAAAGCCCCGAGGCCAATGGTTAGTGGGATGATTTAAGTTAAGAAAGGCTGGCAAGAAATAAGCCAAGCTATGGCTGGGCACTCATAACTAAGAATAAACCTCCATGTGTGATTTATTTGGGAGCTGGGTGGTGGGTCCTCCAAAAGTCCAAAGTGCCAAAGAATAAAAGAGCAAAAGCATCACACAACAGGAAGGGTTAGGAGGTGTGTCCTTGTTGGAGGAGGCATGCCACTGGGGGTGGGCTTTAAGTTTTAACAAGCTTATAACAGGCCCTGTCTCTTTTGTCTCTATCTTTTAGATAAGATGTAAGCTCTTTGCTACTACTCCAGCACCATGCCCATCTATCTGCTGCCATTCTCTCTATCATGATGGTCATAGACTCACCCTCTGAAACTGTAAGCAAGCCCTTAATTAAATGCTTTCTTTTATAAGTAGTCTTGGTCATGGTGTCTCTTCAGAGCAATAGAAAAGTAAATAAGACAACATTTAGTAAGTTCGATGCCTGTCCTGCTTCCTCTCTTGGGTCTCTCTATCACAACTGCAGAATGGCATTCCTATTGCTTCTGTCCAGAGTCATTGAGCCTTAGTCACTCCAAGTCAATGATAGTTGCAGAAGGAGCAGTGGAAAAACTACTGTCTGGGTCTTCAGGCACTCACCATTTAAATTCCTGCAACTCTGATGATTTTTGTTTATACTTATTAGAGAAACAATGAAAACGTTGGTTTAGCCTCAATTATAACCTAGGGCATATAAGGACCACTATACTGTTAGGATATGAATAGTCTGTCTGATTTATGTATTAGCAAATGCTTAACCCTCATGATGTGGTTCTAGTCAAAGATGTTTTAAAACATAGGAACCTTTAGGTTATTGTGAATGTGTCAACCAAGGGGATTGTATGTCCCTGGTCACCATTCTCTTTCTCTCTTTACTCTTCCCACCAAGCAGTGAGCAGCTTTGTGCAAGCATACCTGCCATGGCGTGATATCCCAGTTCAGCACAAGCCTAAAATCAACAGGACCAAAACCACAGGATGAAATCTATGGAATCATGAGACAAAGCAAACCTTTCTTCTTTTAAAGTTAAATGTTCTGGGGAATTTTGTTACAGAAGCAGAATTCTGACAACCATAAATCAAGATTTAAGTGTGTTAAGTTAGATATTTGTGAATCAACTCTACTGAGTAGGTTCATGAATAAATTTAGGGGAAGCTGAAATATTGAACACAAATCAACACTGAAGAAGTGAAACAACTTAATTCAATTCAACATATACTTCCCTGTCCCTAACTAAAAACCAAAGGATTATGCGGGGGACACACCAAGAGCTCTAGGGTAGTCTGACCATTGGAAAGACACATATCAAATGTGAAAGTAACCACACTGGTGTGGGACAATGGCCTGTATCATGTCAATTATATTTTAAATAAATGCTGATTGGCCAGTAGCCAGGCAGGAAGTATAGGCAGGACAACCAGGCAGAAAATAGAGGCAGGGCAATGAGAACAGTAGAATTCTGGGAAGAGGAAAGCTTATTCAGCAGTTGTGACCCAATCACAGAAGAAGCAAGATGTGACTGCCTTGCTGAATAAGGTACCGAGCCACATGGNTGCTGATTGGCCAGTAGCCAGGCAGGAAGTATAGGCAGGACAACCAGGCAGAAAATAGAGGCAGGGCAATGAGAACAGTAGAATTCTGGGAAGAGGAAAGCTTATTCAGCAGTTGTGACCCAATCACAGAAGAAGCAAGATGTGACTGCCTTGCTGAATAAGGTACCGAGCCACATGGCTAACATAGACAAGAATAATGGGCTAATATAAGTTATAAGAGTTAAAAAGAAGCCTGACCTAATGGGCCAATCAGTTTACAACTAATGTAGACCTCTGTGTGATTTCTTTGGGACTTAACGATTGTGGGACCAGGCAGGACAGAAAACCCTGATAATACCACACCAGCAATGCATTCCATTTGGGGACTATACTAACATCTGGACTACTTGATTTTTATTTTTTACTTTCCTATAGTGATACAAATATGGATCTCTGTTAGTTTCTTTTAACCACCCATATTCCTCCCTAGAGAATCCACAAAACTTTTGAAAGTCCTTATCATGCTACCTATTTCCAAGCGTTCTCTGGTCAGTCTCCTCTTAGCCGAAGCCATTTCTCTTCTAAGGTAACCCTGGAGTCTTTCCCTTGTTCTGTGTTGGAAGATGATGTCTTTGGCACATGGAGCATTCTTTTCTGCTTTCCCTCTGGGTGCTGGTGCTGATCTTTGTACATCCAGGCCCCTCCTTGACCTGTGTGCAAAGTGGTCTGGACAGTGCTGTGTGAGCTTCCACCTACCTCAGTGCTGTCAGCTTCTCTACAATCCATTTCCTGGTGGTGATGGCAAGTTCTCCAGAAGGTTTTTACCCTTATCCAGCATTTTACATGTTAGACATCCCTTTTGACTCTTGTCATTGATACTTGATACATACTACTTAGTAGGAATATCGTAGGTGCTTTTAGAAGACTGTTTAAAACTTATGAAGAAGACAAGTTATGTGCGGTATCTTCCATCAAGCTGAGGTTTCTACTCTAGAGTTGAGTATAGTACAAGAGTTGAGTCATTGATAATGTACAAATCTTTCACCAACCCAACCACAAATACTTGATACACTGTGGTTTCCTGCCTGTAAGATATGATAGGGTCACAGTGATACAAAGCTTGTGTGAGTAAGCAAACATGATCTGATTTGACTTAAGGCCCACCCCATGAAATGGAACCCATATCTGACATTGCTCGGAGGACCAAGAACCTGAGACGTGAGACTAGATCGCCCAGCTTCTCTTAAATGTAGGCTGCTGCATTCCCTGTGGTAGATTCCCAGCAGAAAACAAACTCAAGGGAGTCATTTGAGGGTCTTTGTCTCATAACATCAGGGCTTTTTTATCTTACTTTTATTTCATGGTGACACATATTTGTATGTGTTATATAATACAGGTGTGACAAATATATTCATATGTATATATATATATATATATATTCTATTTTTACCCTACAGGTCCTTTGTGTATATGGAAAATATATATACATATTCCAGTTAATATATGTGTGTATATATATTTTTTTTCAGTTTAGTATATATACATATATATTCTAGTTTAGTATTTTTATGAGATTCCTGAGTGGGCAAACAAATGGATTTCTAAGTCTATATCTATTACATGTACTTTTTCTTGGGCTCCTTTCCTTCTATTTGTTTGTTTTATCCTATTCTGATTAATTATATTTGTTTTATATTATCATATTATTTCTCAGAAGCCTGTTTGTTTTCTCATGAGAGACAGAAAGCAGGTAGATATGGATGAGAGGGGAGATGGGTAGAATAGAAGGAAGAATATAGTAATCAAGATATATTATGTGGATAAAAAGATATTTTCATTAAAAGGAAAAATAATCAAACTCTTGTGAACCACCGGGATTTGTGGCTCCATTTAAATTGTACTGTACTTCTCATTAAACACTTTATAAATAATTAAAAATACAAATACTTTGTTATATCAACAAATTTTTATTTTAGAAAGAAAGGAAGTTGGAAGACTGGGAGAGAAGATAAAATGGTAACATCTACCCTCATCACTATGTTATTAAAGAAAGACAATTTAAAAACAGGAAGGACATCATTGCAAATTTAAGGATTGTCTTTAAGCATCTATACTATATATTTAATTGTATGAAAACTCACAGAAATGCTGGATGGTGGTGGTGCATGCCTTTTATCTGAGCACTTGGGAGGCAGGTGGATCTCTGTGAGTTTGAGGCCAGGTTGGTCTACAGAGTGAGTTCCAGGACATTCAGGGATCCAGGGCTAACAGAGAAACTGTCTCAAAAAAAAGAAAAGAAAAGGAAACAACTCATAAAATTTTCTTAATTTCATAATTTTACTATGAGGTACCATACAGGCTCAACCCTCCATGTAACTCTTCCATGAACCTACACTTTTTTTTCCAGACACTTTTTTTTATTGTTATTAAAATATTTTCCACCTCCTCCCCCCTCCCAATTCCCTCCCCATCCTCCCATACGCCCTCCCCCTCCCTTTCTAGTCCAAAGAGCAGTCAGGGTTCCCTGCCCTGTG
>LOJH01027092.1:10678-22120 GCA_001685095.1 Ellobius talpinus
TACAGATGGTTGTGAGCCACCATGTGGTTGCTGGGAATTCAGGACCTTTGGAAGTGCTCTTAACCTCTGAGCCATCTCTCCAGCCCCTTAGACAGTCATTTTGTATCAGCTGAACTACATTCCCAAACTCAGTTTATCTTTGAATCTCAATGAACCAAATCCTTTTGGCTCCTACCTTCAAAATTATCCCAACCCTGCCATTTCCCACCAGTCTGCAACGACTGCTTCTGCCTGAGCTTTTACTGTCTTCCCATTCACAGTCATCGCTTCCTCTTGCTAGCCAGTCTGCCTCCACCCCTTTATTCTCATGTCCTCTCATCAGCCAGAGTCTTTCATAAACTTTACACTGAGAATCCTTACTCCTGCCCAACCACGTATCTAACTTAAAATCAGACCTCATTTATTCTATAGGTCCTCAACTTGGCAGAAGTTCTCGGTAAGGATGAACAGTCTTTGCTCAAAATCTTAAGACTCCCAAGACAGGAACAAGTGGGATCTAGTGGGACCCTCAGGGTAACTGATGAGCAGGAGGTTTCTTTTTTGTCATGGAAGTTTCCAAGAGCCCTATCTTCATATCTGCCCATGCTTGCATCCTTTTATGGTCTTTTAAGCTGCCTTGTAGGTACTAAGACTTAAACTCAGATCCTTTGGAAGAGCAACCGTTGCTTTTAACCTTTAAGCTTTCTCTCTAGCTCCCAAAGCAGTCTTTCTTGTACTTTGCCTATGTAGATTATTCTTCACCTCCATCCTTTGAATGCCTGAAACCATTCATGAGCCATAAAGTAATTATATAAGAAAATGCTTATTAATCTTCAGGTTTAATTCATAAACATCTATCCAACTGAATAGAAATGCTGAGTTCGGTGCAAGGGGGTTGCTTGTGAACAGGGGTTCTTCCATAGGGCAGCCATGGAAGATGGCTCTAAGTCTTCTAGAATGGTTGCCAGCATGGGCTGAGATGGCCTGAGGTCAAACCCTAGCTTTGTCACTTCATAGTTGGGTGTTTTAGGGTAACTTAACCTCTCTCACTCTTCGTTTACTGCTCTATAAAATAGGACTAAAATAATTTAAATTTGCAATCATGCATGTCAAACTTTATCCCACTGTTAAGCCCACATAACCAGTTTAGTAAGTGGTAGTTACCTATGTTACATCCCACACCATGGCAGAAAGGTTCTGAAGCAACAGTGCTATCGAGGGGTACCACGAGTCTGTCCTTGAGTGTGCATAGCTTTTGTACACTGGAGAGGTACTCCTCTGGGACACTTGTCATGTCTTTCCTCACCATGCTTCCTTTGCATCTTCCAGAAGAGGCCATCAGCACGAATGAGGTCATAAACCAATTACTGCACCATGTTGGCGCCATGTGCATTCACCAGCTCAATCTTTTGGCCACGAACCCCAATCTTCCCATCACTAGTGTCCTGGGCAAGCAGCACCCTATTGAGGCACGCCATCTGAGCAGCATTTGTGACATCATGGAGAAGGCCATGGTTAATGGAGACACCTGTATCGTACGCTGCATCCTCGTTGTCTTTCAGGTACACATTCAGTGTGAGTTTAGCAAGATGACAGACAGCAGCCACCTCCTCCCAGAAGAAACACCTTCAGCAACCTCAGTTTTTACAGAGGTTCTTACCTCCTGGCAGTCCTCTGACTAGGGTTGTCATCCATCATGTACATTGCACCTTGATTAGTGGAGTGAATGTTGTCTCATTGCTGTTAATGTGTGTAAGATATTTACTATATCCCATTGTGTAGAAGAGAGTGGAGTTGAAAATGCACCTGGTTATCTTTTCACAAGAACAGCTTTCTTCTAGAGAGCTAATTTTATCACGGGTGGAATGAGCATACTTAGCTCTGCCTCTTATGTTTCTGTAGGTGGTGTTTAAATTTTTCTTCAGCCCACAAACTGAAAGGAACCGAGACATCATTCGGCGGTCAGGATTGCTTCTTTGGCAGTTGTTGATGGCACCGAAAGACCAAATTTGCTCTGAAATTCAGAAGGAGGTCTGTCTTGCTATCAGGTAAACAGCAAATGGGTTTTCTTAGTGCTTTCTGCAAAATAAGCAATGCACTGGAAGCCTCTGTGCATGCTGTAGCCTAGATAGCTCAGCCCACCAGAATCTGGACCTCACCAATGGAAGAACATTTTCTTTGTGAAAAGAACAAAACTCTTGTAAGGGTTGTGAGTGGACAGTTGCAGGCAGCTAGGATGTTCTCAAGCGTGAGTGTGGAGTATGCTCTGGCGTGGAACTGCCCTGGTGTCTAGAGTCTGCTCTGCCACTCACATTGGCTGTGGCCATAGTTTGATGCTTCTGTTTCCTCAGCTGTGAGGTGGAATAAAAAGGACACCTACCATGTAGGTTTGTGAGGTTGGCTTATGTGGTAAGCTGATGTAATGTAGGGCTTAGTTGTGCTAATCCTCATTAACCTGCTCAAAATCCTGTTGGAGAGCTGCTGAGATGACTCATTGCCACCCAAGAATGATGACCTGAGTTGAATCCCCAAAACTCACCATAGAAGGAAAGAACCAACTCCTGATTGTTGTCCTCTGACCTCCAGATGTACACTGTGGCATGAACGTGCCTGTATGCACGTCACACACACACATAAACACATGCACATACAAATAATAATAGTAGTGATTTTTTTTTAAAAATCCTGTTGAGATGGGGATACCAGCACACACCTTTAATATCAGTCCTCTAGAGGCAGAGGCAGGCCTATCTCTGTGAGTTCAAGGCCAACTTGGTCTACATAGTGAGTTCCAAACCAGCCAGAGCTATACAGTGAGACCCTGTCTAAAAAGAATAGGTCCCTCTCATGGAACCAGGACCTTGCCAGTTGACTAGATTAGCTGACCAGCAAGGCCCAGGAGTTCTGTCTGGCTCTTGCACTGGAATCAGGTGTGTGCTGATGTCCAACTTTTCTACATGGGCGCTGGAGATGGAAGTCAGCTCCTTATTCTTTCGTAGCAAGCACTTTATTCCACTAGCATCTTCTCAATCTATTCACTAGTGAATTTATGGGCCATAGTCCAGTGAGAATTTTGTTTTGTTGTTTATGTATTTTTTGGGCATTTTTCTTTTGTTTTTTCTTAGTTTGAGACTGGGTGTTTTGAGATGGCCCAGACTGACCTTGAGCTTTAGATCTTCCTGTCTCTGTCTCTCAATTTCTGGAGTTACAGGCCAGAGCCCTCATTCCCAGCTATTACTGTGAATTAATTAAATTTTGAGACAGGATCTCATTACGTTGCAATGACTGGCCTGGAACTCACTGTGTAGATCATATTGGCCTCAAATTCATATGTACCTCAAATGGCCTCAATATTTTAATTTATTAGTTTATTTTATTTCAACAACTTTCATAGAAGTAGAATTATAACATGAGCAAATGTAGTATAGAGGCGATAGAGACTTGGATGGTTGGTCTGGAAGGCTTTTCTGGCAAGAATGACATAGATGGCAAAGTTCATTTTTTTCTGTTTCTTTTCACCATGTTGATATTTTGAGTTGCTTCCTCAACAGAACAAATGTGGTGTGAGGCAGAAACTCCTGGACAAGGTATAGGCACTGTCCTGTCTTTGTGACAGTTTCTTTAGTGCCTGAGGCTGTGTGCTAAACTGCACACTTGATTGTATGCCACAGCTTGACAGAGAGGGAAGAGGAAAAAGTCAAAAACACAAAGAAAAAAAACCTCTGATGCCATTTTCCACCCTGATCTTCCAGACTTCATGAAAAGCTGAGATCAGAAATTCTCTTTGTCACTTATCTGGCCAGGCTGACATCTCTAACAAAAATTTAAATAGAGCATATATTTTCTGAAATGTTTAAGAAAAAAACTTTTTGACTTTTCTGTCGTTTCAGCTCTGGTTTAAATATCTTATACCCAGGTGAAACTGAAATCAATAACTTACTTAAGCTGGTCTTAACAGAAGGTGAGAATTATCTTGAAATTATCCTTGAACAACTGTGTGTGTCTGTCTGTCTGTCTGTCTGCTTGTGTGTGTGTCTGTCTGTGCGTGTGTTACTAAGAATTGAACCTAGGACTTTGAATGTGTTAAGCATGTACTCTACCGTTGATTATATTCCACTTTTATTCTGTATTTTGATTGTTTATCTGCATGTAATGTTGGGCAGCACATAGCTTCAGTCCTGTGGAATGCCAGGTGTCAGATGCCCTAAAACTGGAGTTAAAGATGATGTTGAGATGCCATGTAGGGGGCCAGGAACCACTGAGCCATCTCTCATGTTCCCTCTTTTTACTTTTTAAGAGTGTATCACTAAGTTTCTCAGGCTGGCCTTGAACTTTCAGCTGAATAGCTAGTCTTTGCTAGTTTTTCTTGTTCCCAAGGTAACAGCTGGACACTGACTGATACAGAGGGTTTTCTTTTTCTTCCTATTAGTCAACATACTTGAGAAAGTGTACATTTGGTGCTGGAGAGATGGGTCAGTACTTAAGCGCACTGGCTATTTTTTCAGAAGACCTGGATTTGGTTCTCATCCTCCACATGGTGGCTTACAAACATCTGTAACTCTTACTCTAGGGGATCTGATGCCCAATTCTGACATGTGCCAGCACCAGGCTTGTATATGGTATACGTGTATCTAGGTAAAATACATTCATGGGTGAAATTTTGCTTAGCATGCAAGAGTCTCTACTCTGCTGGGTTGTGGTGGTATACACCTTTAATCCCAGCACTCGGAAGGCAGGGGCAGGGGGAATGTTTGTGAGTTTGAGACCAGCCTTATAGAGTGAGTTCCAGGATAGGCTCCAAAGCTACACAGAGAAACCCTGTCTCCAAAAAAAGAGTCCCTAGTTTCCTCCTGGTACCCAAGACAGACAGCAAAATGTGTATGCATAGAGACCACCAGCACTGCAGGTTGAATGCAGAAGCCACAATTCAAAGATGAAGTTTTATACTTCTTCCTATGTCTTGACTCTGGATGTTTAGCACATCTAAAAATAAATGACTTCCTATTTTAGAATGGCAGTGTGCCTGCAATTCCAGTATGTGGGAGGTAGAAGCAGAATGATGCGGAATTCAGTGTCATCTTCAGCTTTGTAGAGAGTTCAGGCCACCCTGGGATATGTGAGACCCTGTCTTAAACAAACAAGAACCAAAAACCAAACCAATATATTTTCTTCTTTCTTTCCTCTTTTTAAAATTAATTATTTTTTTTTCTAACAAGGTTTCTATGTGTAGCTCTGGATGTCCTGGAACTCGCTCTGTAGACCAGGCTGACCTCAAACTCACAGAGATCTGCCTGCCTCTGCCTCCTGAGTGCTGGGATTAAAGGCGTGCACCACCACCATCCAGTTGTCTTGATGATTTCTGACCCTGGATTTTTGTTTGTTTTTCATACACTTAATTTAAACAACAGCAGCAGCAACAAATGACATGATAAAGACAGTCAGCATTTAAAAGCAGCATTACCCTAAGGAAGTAACAAAGCCACACTTTATAATATATTAGGAAGACAAATCACACTTGATTTGAATGTCCTGCCTCTAGCTGTGCTCTGGTTGTGATGCTGTTTTGCTGCTATGTGCATGAGTCTAAATGCTGTGCTCCTAGTCTGCTTCTTTGAAACCTTTTTAAAAATAACATCAGTTTTCTTTGGGTGGGAGGTGAAGTTTGTTAAGATATTGTCCCAGTCTTCTTAAACTTGAGCAGTCCTCCTGCCCCAGCCTCCCAGATACTGGAACTGCAACCCAGTGGGTTTTCTGAGTGTTGTTAACAGGGTCATTCATGGAGTTTTGTCCTGTATCAGGAGAGAGAAACAGCGGACTTTCCCAGCTGCGAGACGTGATCCTAACCAACCTAGCTGAGCAGCTTCAGAACAACCGGTTCGGCAGTGATGAGGACGATCACTACAGGTGACACCCACTACTTCTCTGTTGCTGTGATTAAATACCACGACCATGAGCAACTTGTGAAAGAAAGGGTTTATTTGGGTTTCGCTATTTCAGAAGGATAAGGGTGCATCATGATGAGAAGGCATGGCTGCAAGCAGCTGGTGTGATGACAGAAGCAGGAAGCATAAATTGTAAATTAGAAGTGGCACAAGGTTTTAAATTCCCAAAGCCTGCTCCCAGTGACACACTTCCCCTAGCAAGGCTACACCCCTAAGACTTCTCTCTCCAAATAGCACTAGCAGCTTGGGACCATGTATTCAAATGCCTGAGCCTAGAGGTAAAGTCTCATGCAGACCACAGCATGTTCTCTATGTTAGTCACTACTAGCCTTTATAAGTGATAATTTACATTTAAATGTGCTTGATTTTTAATCTTCTTTATAGCTAATAAGGTAACTAGCATGTTGAGCCTAAATTCTGGCCCCGCTGAAAGATAGTAAATCCTGTCTTATGAGTTGAAATCTCAGAATGGTCAATATTATCAGTGCAGTGCTGTGGGTCTGGGAAGTCCTTAGCAGAAGCGATGGGTTAGGGGAATCTTATGGGCAGCTGGCTTGCTCTCTGTGAAAGAAGCTGCATGTGCTGGGCAGTGGTGGCATGTGCCTTTAATCCCAGCACTTGGGAGGCAGAGGCAGGTGGATCTCACTGAGTTCGAGGCCAGTCTAGTCTATAAAGTGAGTTCTGGGACAGCTAGGGCTGTTACACAGAGAAACCCTGTCTCGAAAAAAACAAAAAGAAGCTACATGTTGGAGCTAGGAGGTGATGACTTTGTTTTTCTGTTATAGTTACTTCTAAAATATTTGAATTAGGAGGTAGGGCACCATTTTGTGAAAATAAATTTGCTTTGTGGTGTATCCCGTTGGTTTAATGACTTTATGGCAGAGTGAATTAGCTGCTTCATTATCTCTTAGCAAGTGTGCTATTTATGTTTCCTTGTTTTAAAGACTCAATGATGAGCTCTTACACTATATCCTGAAGATTGTTGTGCGAGAGTCCTGTATCCTAATCACCAAGTGCCAAACCGTCTCCAAAGATGATTTTCAGAAGCTCCTTTCAACTGTACCTGTAAGTGTTGTCTCCTCTCAGGAGAGTCTGTAGGTGGACCAAGCTTACCTGGGAAATGTGCACGTGGGCAAATCTCTAAGAGCACTTTCCCAAGAAAGGGAGAAAAGACAGACAGAGGCACTGCTTCCTGAGATGCCTTGTGGTTTACTACATTTGGAGTTCTGTCTTATGTGGGAGAGTTTCCTCTGTTAATTCAGTCCTGTTTCCTAACTCAGTGCATTTCAGAGGCTGCTTGGAACCTGTAAGTTCTTGAAGGGTTTGGGTGGAGTCTGCTGTAGAGATGTGAGTGAGAGGCAGGGAAGAGTGTTAAGGGGCGAGAGTTGCCAGTCTTCAGAGTGACCAGTGAGGGCCACATGGTGGAAGGCAAGAAGGCTAGTAAGTGTGTCAGCACCTAAAGTGAAAGCCACGTGCCTGCAGTTTCCTTGAGAAATTGTGTTCTCTTATCTATGTGCTTCCTCTTTTTGTTTCTCTTGTGGAGATCTTTTAAAAAACGTGAGGGTACACGAGCCCTTTCAGTCTCAGGGAGGTCACTTAATGTCCTTATTTGTATTAAAGGCTGCATCTTCCTGCCTGCGCTATCTGATGGCAGTTCAGAATCACCTTCTCAGTAACACTATTTTGATTAAACCTGATGAGAATGATGACAGTGACAGCTCCTTGCAGGGAGAGACATTGAAGGTACAGGTAAACACAAGCTCTATTTCAACAATGCTTCCTCCACAGTTGCTGAATTTCTGTTTAGAAGATATCAGATTCACAGTGTTGTTTATATTTCTGTGGGAGGGCTTCAGTCACTCATTTCATAGGTCTCTCTGTCATTGCCCAGTGCTTACACCATGTTTGTGACACTCTCATACTGTGTTATTCATTTGCTCTGGGTGGTCTCTTTGTGCCTTTGTTTCTTTTTGTTTTGTAAGAATTGTTAAATTTTGGCCCACAAGTGATCTCACTACACTTTAAAGTCAATTTGAGAGCATTACATTCTAACCACTTCCAATATTTGCATGGTTTTATATTCTTTTTGTTTAAATAACTTAAGATGATAAATTTTGATCTTTGAATAGTTTCTAACCATATAGTCCATTTAGTTTTCTGTTACTGTTTTTAAATGAGCATCTTTGTAAACTCAGCCTTTTGTTTGCATATAATATTATGGCAGTGCACAAATGTTTTTATAGCAGTGGTTGTTGTTATTCTGACAGATAGTCAGGGCCCTTTTTGCATTGCTGTTGAAAATTTCATTTTTGAGAGTTTGATCGGTTGGCACACACCCAAAATCCCAGAACTTTAGAGGCGGAGCCGTAAGGATTGTGAAAAATCAAAGTTCAGCCTGGGCTACATAGTGTATTCTAGGCTAGCCTGAACCACAGTGTGAGATCCTGCCTCAATACAAAGTGAAACGGCTCAGCAGGTAAAGTGCTTGCTGCAAGCCTGAGGGAATCAGTCCTGTTCCTGGTTTCCCACGTGGCAGTTCATAACCATCTAATTCCCTCTTGTGGCCTCCATAGGTACCTGCACACATGTGGTACCCATAAACTCATGTAGTCTCACATACATACACATAAATAAAAAAAAATTGGAGCTGTGCATGGTGGCACATGCCTTTAATCCCAGCTTTCAAGAGGCCAAGCCAAGCGGATCTTTTTCAGTTTGAGGCCTAGCTTTCAGTGAGTTCCAGACCTAACAGGACTACATTACATGGTGAGACTCGTATTTAAAACCAAACAAAACAAAAAAACTCCCTCCCCACCCCCCAGACAGGGTTTCTTTGTGTAACAGCTCTAGCTGTCCTGGAACTCACTCTGTAGACCAGGTTGGCCTCAAACTCACAGGGATCTACCTGCCCCTGCCTCCCAAGTGCTGGGATTAAAGGCGTGTGCCACCACTGCCCAGTGAATTTTATAAATTCTTAATTAAATAGTACAGAGATGTAGAAAGACTCTTGTCAAGAGCAGAATGAGCTAGGTGGTGTAGCACCTCCAAGTAGAAACAAGGCACAGATGCCGTGTAGAGTTCTCTCTTTTTTTCAAATGAAAAACTAGTTGTGAACTGAATTGTTCTGTGCTCTTGCCTTGTATTCTTAACAGTTTGCATTCCCAGACAGTCTGTCCTGTTCTTTCATGTTCAGTAGCCCATTGCTACTGCTTTAACTGGGCTTTTCAATGTGCTGCATTTTAAATGTGCTGGGCCAAGACTTTAGGACAAGGCCACTTGTTCTATTTCAGCATGCTGTGGTTTGTCTCATTTTATTCACTGCCTGTACATGTGCTTTTTACTGTTGTGTTTTTCTCTTTAGCTGTGCTCATACCACCCAAGGCAGTCCTCCACCCGGACAGTGTCTGGGCCTCCAGGAGCGCTCTTGTGCTGAATGGGACGGGAGCTAGGCCTTGCTGCTAGATACACAGTGCCTTCCCTGTGAAATACTGCATATTTCTAGCTGCACTCCAGACTCTGGCCTCCCAAGTCAAATTCCTACCTGCCACCCAAGAGGAGCTCACTGCATTGGGCTTCTGGCCACATCATTTCATCTGGAAATGTGTTGTTGAATAAACACATCATGTCATGTTGTCATTGTGAGCGTGCATTATTTATTCATCACAATGCTGGAAACTAACCTCATGGTCTTTTCTACCTAGGAGTTAAAAGCCAGTATTTTGGCTCTTGCCACCCAGATCCTGACTGGATGTGATGAAGTACTGGAAATGCTGCAGCAGGTCACCACTGCCCTCATTAACAGTGACATAGCTGACCGAGAGCAAAGGTGAGCATGGGGGTTACCAGCTGCAGCTTATCAAATGAGACTTTTTAGAAAGTATACAAACATGCATGTGAGAAAGGCTGAAATGGTGCTGTAACACCAAGGGTACTCATACATTTTAATATGCTTTTAGGTGAAACTGAACCTACGCTTGCACTGTGACCTAATACTGGCAAGATTCTGTTCGGCAGCCTGGCCTCCAATACTGCCATTGCCCTCAAGTTGGCTTTGCTTGCTTTTCTTTTCTTCTTACTCTTTTTCTTCCTTTTATTTCATTCATTCATTCATTCATTAATTCATTCATTTCTGAGACAGGGTCTCTCTACATAACCCTGACTATTCTGGAACTCACTATATATATTTGGTCTGGATAAGACCAGATTTGAACTAACAGAGATCCTCTGAAGTGGTGGGATCAAAGATGTGCACTACCATATCCAGCTCAAATTTGCTTTTAACCAGTGTTGTGCATGGTTCCTTTGGGGTAAAGTGACATAGTGGTACAGATAACTGTGTGCTGCACAGGTGTCACTGACACAGTGCCTCGGATCACTGGTGTAGGAGGTCCTTCTGTCTATGTGTTACTTTCATTGGTTAATAAAGGAAATGCTTTGGGCCTATAGCAGAGCTATAGGGGAACAGAGCTAGGCAGGGAAAACTAAACAGAATGCTGGGAAGAAGAGGCAGGTAGAGAGACCATGGAGTCGTCAAAGTCAGACATGCTGAATCTTTGCCAGTAAGCCACTGCCACATGGCGATACATAGATTACTAGAAATGAGTTAAATTAAGATGTAAGAATTAGCCAATAAGGAGCTAGAGCTAATGGGCCAAGCAGTGATTTAATTAATACCAGTTTTCTGTGTGATTATTTCGGGTGAAAGCTAGCAGGGAGGCCAGGAAGAGCAAGCGGCCCCCTCCCTCCAACAGACCTCCTGTCTTTGACTTCTCCAGATATGAGGCCCTCACAAAATCTCTTCCATGCTTGCTTTTCAAAATGAGTTACACACTGTATTTTTATGATATATTGACCTAATGTGACCTTGCAGCGGTCTTTGCTTCAGTGTGTCTCTCCCATACGTTGGTTGTTGCTCATTTAAAGATGGCAGATGGGAATTTAGGCTGAGAACACTATAACCCAGGTAGGCTTTGCACCAAGGCTTATGAAGACATTTGATCTCCACTTGCAGCATAGGCAGAGTATAATGGGGGATGCTGAAATGGAGCACCCACTTCTCCTTTCAACTCCAATACCTCAGTAACCTTGGAGGACTCATGGCTCCCTTCTTTCTTAGAGAGACGGGCAGGCTTTGATCCTTCTAGCAGGGAAATGAGATACTAAGAGAACGACTTTAAAGACAGATTTTAAATCTGCCTAGTTAGTAGTCAAAAACCATACATGAAGGAAGTTGAGTGGTAGTTACTAGGGCTGGAGGAGGAGAGTTCTTCCCAAACAGGTATAGGGTTTGGGTTTGTAGGATAAATAGAGTTAGAGTGATGGGCAGTGGTAATGGTTGAACATTATTCTAACCCTGAAACGTATGCTTCAAAATGATCAGGATAATAAATTATATTTAGGTATATTTTGCCACCATTTACAATTACTTTTTTAAAGATTTATTTATTATGTATACAACATTGTGCCTCCATGTTTGCCCGCATGCCAGAGGAGGGCGCCAGATCTCAGTACAGATGGTTGT
>LOJH01027093.1:0-13851 GCA_001685095.1 Ellobius talpinus
GGGCATTTCTTTGCCCAAAGGCCAGTTCTGCCAAGAAGAAAGGCTCCAGGTGGGACGCCCCCTTTCACTACACTCCTGGAAATGGAAACTGTTGAATATTATCTTTGGGGTGATTTAGGGGATCTTATGAAGTGCACCCTCTATAGAGAAGCCTATTTTGCTCAGCTGGAGCTCTCTCCCTAAAACTATGTTAAGGTCCATACAAACTGTTGTGTATCTATTCCAGATGGAAACAGTGCCTCCTGGAGGGAAGATGGACTCAGCTTAAAAAGTTCTGAGATTCAGAGGGCACTTCCATGAGGTTATGTAAGCAGTAAAAAAATTACTGGGAGGAGAATTCCTTCAGTGGAGCAGCCTGCAGGTTGAACAGGAAGCTCCAGCAATTCCACATTCATGAGTTATCACCCATGCTGGAGTGATAACTTCCAGTGAGGTAGCTGTCCTTGAGTTACCTATGCTTTTAGAGGTAGCCCGTGCACCTCTAAATAACCTCAATACATTGGTTCACCAAGCCATCCTTGGCTAGAAGCTTTTCTTTGATCAGTGTTGTGTCACACTATAACTAGGAAGTGTGAGAAAATATTCATCTGCACCCCCACACGCACACACATACCCCAGATTGGGAATATACGACAGACAAAAATAAAGATACCACCAAAATCCAACTTTGAACCAGTGAGTTTATTGTGGTTATGTAAGGGAGTAGGAATGATCCAAAACAACTGTGTCACTCAAAGGCCACCCCAGCATGGATGATGGTTCACAAGTGTAAAACCCTGAGGCTCACTGCACAAGTCGTGGGTAGCTTAAAAGTCAGAGAGTCTCTTCCAAACAATATAGCTATCTCCTTTCCTGCCAAGGCAGTCCAGCTGGTCTCTTATCTATCCACAGCAGACTTTTCAGCCCATCTGACTGTTGGAGAAGTGTTTTATGCAGGGAGTTCCTGAGCCTTCTGAGTTGTGTGCTTCCTGACTCTCAAGCACTTAAGCCTATCTTTAGATCTTCCTGGGTCTTAATGAGCCTCCTTTAGAACTTTCTGGGTATTGACTAGCTTCAGAGAAAATTGTTATACGATAGTCTGGCACAGGTTCCCTATCTGGGGTGAACAGATATTTCTTCAAGTCTCCCCAGAAAATGTCACTCAACACATGGGAATCCCTGTAATGGCTGCTTTGAGCAACTGCCTTTCTTCAACCTGAGCAAATGATTCTGGTGAATCTAGCAACCGAAGAACTCACTGACTTGAAAACCCAGGTCCCCTGTGCCCTCTAACTAGTTCTGCAGTAAGGTGTGGTCTAACATGGGACATCCAAAATCCCTCACATTATTTTTTCAATTTGGATCCTGAAACACAGGGTTCTGTTTGAGGGTATGCAGGGCAAAATGGGAGCTCAGTGGAGGATCATTGTCTAAACATGAGGAAAATACAAGTTTGCCATGGAAGCTCTGTAGCTCAAAGGAAAGCAGACATCCTCAAAGGAGGTCCCTATATTGTTGGAGCCTGAACTGAATCATTATCTAAAACCAGACTCTCCAGTTACATGAGTCAATGAATTCTGTCTCTGCAGGAGCTGCTTTCCTTTGGATTTGGACCACACGCACTGAGAGCCCCAGTTTAATGTGAGTTCTCACTGGCGCACAGATGGGGAGGACTTGGGTGGGGAGCAGAGCCAGCCTTTCCTTACTCTCGTTTCTTTCTACCCTTCTCACTTCCTTCTGACCACGAGTGGGAGTCGGTATGGTGCTGGCTGCAAAAACACAGCCAAGACCTTTGGGTGCCTTCCATTCCTGTATGCAAACATCCAAGTGAGTAATTCTGCACGAGGATAATGGTCTTGCTAGAAATCACTCCACTATTTTTATAAATTACAGAGAACATCCTTCCCACAGAATTCTTCTAGGGCTTTGAAATGCACAGACGCAAGAAGTCAATTCACAAAACAAAACCTGCTTTAATATTACCAGTGAGGAGAGCTAAGTCTGTATTCCGAAAGCTTTAAGGTGCAGGGTTTCAGAGCACAATGTCAACAGGTAGTGTGTGCCCCTATCTGCTATTGGATGAGCTGCTGAGGAGTAAAACTGAGCATTGCCAGTGTCTCGCAGTGGCAATGTCTGAAAAATCCCGCTCCACACATGCACGCAGTCCTTCTTTCCTGAACCGCAAGAAAGACGGGGAAAGGGAATGGACCACCATCCCTCAAGTTGGAGCAGTCCTTTTTTCCTGAAACGCAAGAAAGACGGGGAAAGGGAATGGACCACCATCCCTCAAGTTGGAGAATACTTTTGTTCATGTCATTATCTTTCTGTCAAGTGATGGAGTGCAGTGCTCATGGAAGTCATCCATAGAGGGAAGGGAAGGAAAAGTGTGCCTGGAGCCAAAGATGCTGTGCTACAGATAACTTTCTTCATAGCTGCCAACCTGGTGTGTGTTGCTCCCCAAGGCCAATGCAGGTATCAGCAAAGGCACAGGGACACTCGAGGGGCAGACAGGGAGTGCTGAGAAAGAGTCTTTAAGTCCTGCAGACCGCTCTCGGAGGTTAGAAGTTCAGTTCTATATTTCCGTGAATCCAAGTCCAAATCTTCAACCCTATGTAGATGTTCAGAAAGCTTGTAACGGAGGGAAGAGCAGAAGAAGAGAAGCCACTGTGTTCTATTTCTTGCTATGCAGAAAGCTTCAGTGGTTTAGATTCAATGAGTCTTTAAGTCCGGGGTCAACTACTATTAACTGGGTTGTAGTTCTCACATGTAAATATTTTATGGTAGAGCAGGAGAAAGGATAGAGAATGCTTTGCTCTAAAACCACGGATACTAAAGTAAAGTCAATGTATGCATTAAAGTATGACAAAGAAGTCAGGGGTGGTGGTGCACACCTTTATTCCTAGCACTCGGGAGGCAGAGACAGGTGGAACTCTGGGTTTGGGGCCATCTTGATCTACATAGCAAGTTCTAGGATGACCAGGACTACACTGAGAAACCCTGTTTCAAAAACAGAAAACAAAACAAACAAACAAAAGTCTGACAAAGTAAATTGTATGTGTGAGCGTGAGCCAGGGTTCACTCAAGTGATCCGAATGGCTAGGCTGGTGCCATGTACAAAGAGTGTTCAGAATAACACTATTCATACTAGCCAAAACTGGGAAACAGCCCAAATTTATGTTGTATTCATGTAATGGGATATTATGCAGGAATGGATATTGTAAGACCGTATTGCTAAATTCAACAACATGAATCAACCTAAAATCTATTCATAAATATTGAATAGAGAAGCCAAATTCCTATGATTCCACTATATATGTTCCTCTACATAAAAGTCTAAAACAACAAATAAGTCACAAGAGTGATTATCTTTGGAGAGGGTAGTGCTGGAGGAATGATAAATAGGAATACTGAGGTGGTGGTGGTGATGTTCTATTCCTAGATGTAGGTGTAAGTTAAACAGAAGTATCCATTTTGTATGAATTCATTGAGCTTAAGATTTATACACTTCCAGTTCTGTAGACAAAACCAGGTAAAAGAGAGACGTGTGCATAGCCACCAACAGTAAGCAGCTTACACATTCTTTCCAACTCGAACACATCTGGGATCATTGCCTCTCACTAGCCATAAACCAAAGTGTGTGACAGGAGATTACGACATACCGCTTGAGGACTCTCACTCATAACCTGTTTCCCTTCTGGGCTGCTTGCGGAAGTAAATATCTGAGTTCTACCACAGACAGACAAAAGATTCTTTGGAGACACTGGAGATTCCTAGTCAGACTCAGCCGTGACACGGAACTAGCCAGGTGCTTTTCTGTGACGGTTCTCCTGCAAACTCACTGATTTCCAGGTCAGGCAGTGTTGGGGGAGAAGAGCAGACAGCAACTCCAGTCGCACTGAAGGGGCAAGCCCAACACCAGAGGATTTTCAGAACAGGGGAAAGGTGGAAACTGAACTCTTTCAGAATGGACCCATGACAGGAACAAGATAACTTACACACAAAAACCAAACAACAACAACAACAAAACCTAGGGGCCCCAATTTCCTCAAAATTAATTAAGTTAACTTTTGTGATACGAAACAGCATAATTCAGAGTAGGAAAGTTTGAGGTTTTAAACATTTATTCATCTGAGATGGGGCTGTAGATCAGTTAATAGAGTTCTTACTTAGCATGCGTGAAGCCCTGGGTTTTATCACCAGCACCTTACAAAACCCGGTGTGGTGCCACATGCCTATAATCCCAGCACTTTGGGGAGCAGGCTGGAGGATCAGAAGTTCAAAGTCAACCTTAGTTCTATAACACATTGGAGGCAAGTTTGTAATACATACCACCGTCTCTAAAAACAAATACCAAAAACAAAGGCACACCTATGACCTAGAATGAGGGAATTGTGGAAATAAAGCATCAGGAAATTTACTGTAAACTGTTCAGAGAGTCAATGAAGGCTGTGAACTCCAGGGCCAGGGCTGAGTTTAGAATTACATAACTAGCTGCGTGCAGAGTGGAGTGGAAGGCAGGAGCCTGAATGACAGATGTCAGGGTAAGAGACGTTGAAGAGGGACTATGCACAGGCCAGTGACTTGTTTTTAACCTTCCTGCTGTAGACATAATCTCTTGGGTAGTCTTCAAGTTTCCATTATATTGAAAGCAACTCCATCAAGAACAGATTGAGGGCCCTTGAGATCACATGCAAAAAAAAGCATTTTTTAAAAATGCACAAAGCAGTCATAGTCCTCCCTGGAGACAGAAGTAAGGTGGACTTAGCTCAAGAGCTTGATATGGTAGAGGAGGTGTAAGAAACAGTCTTATCTACTGAGATACGGACTGTGGTTCTTGACCTCCATCTGAGGCACAGGATATAGACTGTCAAGCGCTGCCCCAGCCCTACCAAGAACAAACTCAGGAACATTAAAAAAAAAAAAACAACCCAGTTTCAGTTCAATAGAAGAGAACTGAGGACGCAAAAACCTAAACTAAAACTCAGAAAGAGAACATGCTCAGCTGTTCCGTCCTCAAAGAAGAGCTGGGACCGGTGGAAGTTGCTGCAGATCTAGGATGATTTTTGCATATCTTTAAGCCCAAATACAAGTTAGCAAGGTGACTCAGAAACCCTAAGAGTCCCTCATACAGGAAGACAGTTTGCTCCCCTCTGGTCTTTTCCACAGAACTTTACTGGATGGTGGAGGAAAGGACAAGGCAAGGAAGAAATGCATCCATTTCCAAGAAGCAGAGGCTAACGTTAGAAGGAAGATTGGGAAAGAAAGAGAATTCCTCCAAGAGGACATTGCTGCCCTCAGGGAGCTAAAGTCTAACAGGAAGGTGGAAGTTCAAGGGTACTTGCTGGCATTAAAGGCATCCCAGCTCCAGGACAAGGGTTTTCAGAGCACTGGATGGTATCACAGAGAACAGGCACATCAATATTCAGAAGGCAAGAGGCATGAAGAGGAACCTGGAACCTCTCCAATTACTGAGACCTTGAGCCACACTATAGGGAATGTCCTGGTCCCACCTTCGAGCCTTGGACAATCCTACTGAAGCCTCAACTCTACACTCACCTCCGTTGTACACAGCATTGCTTGAGCCTCTCCACACAAGCCTGACAGAAGAAAAGGACCCTTTCTGGAGAAATGTGGTGTCAACTTTTCTCCATTCTTTAATATGCAACATTAGAATTGAATTTAAAGTGGATAGTGTACACCAGGCTCCCAGTGGTGGAACTAGAACCCACCCCAACCACAAAATCTATGACCTACAACCTGTCCTGCCTGTAAGATGCCTGAGGGCAATGGTACCTCAGAGTTTATGGGAGTGGCCAGCCATGACTGGTCTAAACTGAGGCCCATACCACGAGAGGGAGCCCATGCCTGGCACTGCCCAGATGACCAGGAACTGGAAGCTGGATGGTTCTGGGACCTAGGGTAGAGCCAAACTCAACTGATGAAAAGAGTAAACAAAATGATTCCTAATGATATTCAGCTATACTCATAGGATCGGTGCCTTGCCCAGTCATTATCAGAGAGGCTTCCCCGGGTAGTTGATGGGAGCAGATGCAGAGACCCAGAACCAGACATTAGGGAGAACTCAAAGAACTCCAGAGAAGAGTGAGAGGGAGGACTGTAGGATCCAGAGAGGTTGGGGACACCAGGAGAACACAACCCTCAGAATCAACTAAGCAGGACTCATAGGGGCTTACAGAGACCGGAGCAGCAACCATGGAGCCCGCATGGTTTGCATCAGGCCCTCTGCACACATCCTGCAGGTCTTCAGCTTGGGGTTTTTTTTGTTGAACTAATACCAGTGAGAGTAAGGGATGTGTCTGACTCTTTTGCCTGATTGTGGGACCTTTTTCCTCCTACTAGGTTGCTTTCTCCTGCCTTGATATGAGGGTTTATGCTTAGTCTTATTGCGTCTTGTTGTGCTGAGTTGATATCACTGTGAGGCCTGCTCTTTTCTACAGGGATATAGAGGAGAAGTGGGTTTGGAGAGGGGAGGTATAGGGTTGAGAGGAGGAGAGGGCGAGAAGGTTGTAGTTGGGATGTATTGTATGAGAAGCCTAAATAAAATTAAAATTGGACGATGTGTACAGAATCAAGCCTGTGCGAATATCATCAGTGAAAGAAATAGTCACTGGAAAAAAAATCTCCAAGAGAGTGGAAATGTTACACAAACCAAATGGGGAACTTAAAATCCCCATGGCACATACAATAGAAGAATGAGCAGCAGAGGAAAACATATATGTGAGAAAGACAGTAAATACCAGAAAAGCTAAACAAAGATATCCTTTAAACAACCTGTGTTTCCAGACTAAGCAGCTAAAATAGAGATGAAGATACAGTCCTGTTGCTAAAACCTCATTTGTTCCCCTCCTTCTAAGGTCCCAGAGACAAACTAAGATCAAATTCCACCAATATCCACCTGAGGAACCAAGAGTTTATGAGGCTTACAGAGAAATGGGTGACAGTGTGGGATTTCCCTCTGTATGCTGTGAATACCATTGGTTAATAAAGAAATTGCCTTAGGCTCGGGCAGGGCAGAATGTGGGTAGGCAGGGAAAACTAAACTGAATGCTGGGAGAAAGAAGGTGGAGTCAAAAGACAGCATGTAGCCACCGCCTGGAACAGACATGCTGAAACCTTGCTGGTAAGCCACAGCCACATGGCGATACACAGACAAATAGAAATGGGTTAAATTAAGATGTAAGAGTTAGCCAATAGGAATCTAGGGCTAATGGACCAAGCAGTGGTTTAAATAATATAGTTTCTGTGTGGATATTTCAGGAGTCTGGACAGTCGGGAACACACAAGCAACCTCCTACTACAGGGTGAGGTTAGGGCATGAGCAGACAAGACCTTAAAGCAGCTGCATTGGAAGGTCTGCACCCAGAAGTAATGACTTCCTCGTGGCTGTGTAGAAACAGTTACCCTCATCCCTCCCAACCTATATAGTCTATGGCCTACCAGACAGCCCGAGACTACTTTAATTAGAGAAGAATTGCATATAGTTATTTGGGCATAGAGGTTAGACACCCAGTTGAGGGTCCCACAACAACCACTATCCCCTCCGTCCAAGGAGGAAGATCGACAGTTAACAACCTAGCTGTGATGATCTTTAGGGATCAGAACATAGGGATAATCCTCCACGACAATAACTCTTCCTCTGGCTTATGCAGGCTTTGTTCTTCTTCCTTCTAAAAGAAGGGCTCCTGAGCCTAGGGGGGTATGATGGTTTGACTCATAATGACCCCCATAGGCTCATATATATATATATATATATGTATGTATATATACATATATATACATACATATATATATATGAATGTTTAGTCATCAGGGAGTGGCACTAATTGAGAAGGATTTGAAACTGTGACCTTATCAGAGGAAGTGTTTCACTGGGAATGGGCTTTGAGGTTTAAAAAGTCCAAGCCAGGCCCACTGTCTTTCTCTTCTGCTGGCTGCAGATCTGGATGGAGAACTCTCAGCTCTTTCTCCAGCACCATGTCTGCCTGGTTACCATCTTGCTCCCTACCATGCAGATACTCAGCTAATCTGAAACTGGAAGCCAGCCCCAGGTAAAAGCTTCCTCTCCTAAGTGTTGCCCTGGCCATTGCGTCTCTTCACAACAATAGAACGCTGACTAAGACAGGGGAGCACGCATATGTCTGATCATGTTCCCCCAATTTCAGTGAGGTACAAACCCCTCAAGCTCTTTCAGCATTCCTTTGTCTCTGGAGGAAGGTTGTTGACAAGTCTTAGCGATATTTCTTCTCATACAAAACAAGTGTGGGAAAGGATAATAGAAAACAGAAAATGATCCAGCTAGACACAGCCCGCAGTAATAAACCATGATTATAGACACCAATGTGGGGAGCATTTCAGCGGGTGCATCACTCCCCTAAACAATAACTGCTGTGTCCCCACTGAGCCGATGACTTCTCTAGTCACATATTTCCAGCTTCAAATGGAACTTCCAGCCCATGGTGTAGGTGGTGCATCTGATTAGAAAGCTGCTACTCTCCATTAACCATTTCTGCCACTGTGGCACTAGCTGGCACTCTTGCCTGCCTCTTCCATCGTGAAGCATGCACGATCCACAGTTGAGTAGAAATTTTGGGCTTAAGTCTTCGCAGTGTTCTTAGTAGCAACTTTTGGCACTGCAGAAGCTAGCTCACAGAGAGGAGGCCTTCAGATCAGTCTTAGTTTGTTGTTTTTCCTCCAAGTCCTGCAATCAGTGTATGCAGCAATAAAATCTTACTATTCAGTTAGGGAATGCAACCAACAACAGTGGGTGATAGTATTTATCTTTGTGAGTAGGGAGGTCTGGCTAGGGCTTCCATGGCCAACTCTAGGGAGTTACCGTCACCTTCCACCACCACCCTTGCTCCCACCCCCACCTCTAAGATTCTCAAAGGACAACTTTGACTTCTGGGTGCATATTTCCCTTTTCCCCTACAAGATACCCTTGTTTGCACCTCAACATTTACAGACCCAGGCTCTGGCAGACTTTTCCCCATCACTTTGGTGGGTAGTATCTGTGTCTTCCCCAGCCATAAAGCTTCCAAGGTCACAGCTGCACCTGGCCTTTGAACTCTTTGTGAATTGATGCTTCATGCTTGTTCCCTCGGGTACCCTAACAAGCCTCAACAATGGGTTTCTAAATTTGCAGAACACTCAGAGACCATTATATCATCTATATAATGGGACCTTTTCCTAGAGGATAGCCAGAATAGGGCAACATTCTGAACCACCATCCCATAATGAACATTAACGTTACAAAGATAGCCTCCGTGAAGCACCCTGAAAGCCCCCTGCCATCTGTTTCTAGCAAGCTTCAGGTGATTGCAGAAATTCAAAACTAAAAAGATTACTAAAGTCCAACATAAGCTTGGCCTAATACGCATGGAAAGAGTCCATCCACTTGTATCAGTTGTCTACTCCACTGCTTTTCTCTTTTTAAATTGTTACGGCCTTTTACGCCATGGCTGTCCAAATCAGCAACTACCACTCCGTCAGCCTGAGGGAGTTCTGTTCCCTCCAGCGCTGACTCTTTCACAGCTATGAAGGGACTTGTTGGGGAATATTATTTTCAGGTGTGTTCCTTGTTTACACTGCATTTGTTCAACTCTGTGAAGGTGTGTCACTGTGCCTGTCTAAAACACCTGATGGTCCTAATAAAGAGATGAATGGCCAAAGAGCGAGGCAGGTGCGGGGATAGGAGGGGATGGCAGGCAGAGAGAATAAATAGGAGAACTCTGAGAGAATGAAGAACAAGAGAACAAGGGAAGGAGGACATCATGGTCCAGCTACACAGCCAGCCATGAGAAGGAAGTAAAGAAAAGTATACAGAAATAGAGAAAGATAAAAGTTTAGAGGCAAAAGAAATTTGGGATAAGTTAAGGAAAACTGGTTAGAAACAAGCCAAGATAAGGTCGGGCATTCATAAGTAACAAGCCTCTGTGTGTGTGTGATTTATTTGGGAGCTGGGTGGTGGGCCCCCGAAGAGTCTAAAAAGCCAAAAGAGTAAAACATCACACAACAGGAACTTAGCTAAATCTCTGTCCCTCTAAGGAACTAAATCTGCACCTTGGAGAGGCTGAAAAGCAAGTAACTCATCTCCTCTGCTTCTTGCGTGTCTCCAGAAGCCTTTGTGCCTCTTGTTGCGCCTTCTTAAAAACCCTTCTCCACCTGGCTCCTCCCAACCACTTCCTGTCAGCGAGCTGCTGACTCAGCCTCCTGACCATAGGTGAATTTTATTTAATCAAACCCATCTTTGCATCATCAAACAAATGTTCCAGAGCATAAACAAAAGTAACACACCTTAAAATAATATTCTACAACACCACAAAGCATAGACAGGAAGTGCTAACTTACCTTTTGACATTCCTCATTTCCCCTGGGCCATTCCACTTCTATATCCTGGTGGTATTTCTTGAAGCCTCCTTGTATTCCTTCATGCTTGATAAGCTCAGTAGAGCCAACTCAAGCTGCTCCGCCCTTTGTAGGGACAAGGGGAAATGAGGCTCCACCTTCCACTCCTACACCTGGGGTGTCACTGCAGGTAAAGCCACAGCTGCTGCCTGTCCAGTCACTACACTGAGATACTGAGGAGGCCTTGGCTGAGCAAACCATCTTCACCCCTAGGAATAACTTTTTTGTTGGTAGGAAATATACCTTGCTTAGTCTGAGGGCAAAAAGATTCATCCCTGGGCCAGGCTTGATCCTCCACATCTGTGTTATTTTACGCTAAAGGTCTTGTGTGCTGCTCCTCAGGTTTCCAGAAGTTCTTCAGTCAAGAGTTTAGGTTTCTGTCCGTTCTTTTCCTGAGGATCTCCAGCTCAACAGACATCCCCATATCCTGTAGCCTCACAATCCAGGCTATAAGAGATCATCTCATTGTTTAAAGCTTTTTCCAAGTTCCAGTGGTGGATATTCTTTGATTACCATGGCCTCTCTTAACAGATCATCATTAAAATTCCTGTCTTAACAAGCCATTCCTCCAACTGGAGAACCAATGAGTTTATGAGGCTTACTTACAAAGTGACGAGTGAGGCCTTACAGGCAAGAGTGTCAGTGACCTTAGTTGGAAGGTAACCTAGTTGGAAGGTCTGTGCCCAGAAGTGATGACGGCTTCCCCATGGGCATATAGAATAAACCCCAATTTACCCTTCCCTATATAAGTTCTCTAGCCTCTCTCTTAGCCCACATGTAATTAAGGCAGCATTGCATATAACTGGTTGGGAGGGGTGACTGGATGCTGAGGGGAGGTTCCCATGATTCTCCCTACAATCCCAAGGCTGTACAAATCATGGCAGCAGGACATTGTAGCCGCCAGGATAATTAGAGAAAAATAACTCAGTATATGTCGAATGTTTATATGAAGGATCTCAGTTGCTTTGTTCATGTCAAATATTTCAAAACTGTTGTTTACAGTGGAGTAGAAATTTTCTACAGTTTCAGAAAATACAAGAAAAATAAGTGCTTGCCAATTTGTTTCACGAGGCCAGTTTGTTCTCATAGTCTGACCAGAGAAACACATTTGAGAAAAGAGAGTTACAGCCCATTACGCTTCCCTACAATAGCTATAGTGAGAGACTGGCTGCTGAACTCTAGCAAAGGGTGGGCCAGCAGAGGTGTCGCATAGTCGTGGCTTGAGAGGAAAGGCTATGACAGTTTTGAAGAAATGTCTGAACATTCTGTAGAAACAGACATATATTTACTTTACAACTCGGCAATTTCACATCTAGGTACTTAATCCAGAAATAATTGAATATTATGCTCACCAATCCTGATACAAAAAAAGTACTCATGAAAAACTTATTTGTCACAGCTAAACACTTCAATCAGCTTAGGTGGCCGGCAAAAATGACAAAGTAAGTAAACAAACCGTGGTATGCAATAGAAGGCTGGGAAACAAAAAACCAACCTCCCCCATCAACTCAGGGGAATGAAGCAGGAACACAAAAAGTTCCAGGACAGCCTTCATTAGAGAAAGCAATCTTTTTTTTCAAAGACAAAATACCCTCCAGAAAAAACATAAAACACACAAACAGAATAGAAAACATTGAAACAATTTATGGATGTACTTATTCTGAGTATATATGTCTGTGGCAAATGGCTCAGCAGAAAACATTTTGAAACCACATGCTCAAAGAAAGAAGGCAGACACAATCACAACAGTGGTTCTGCCGGGCTTGGGTAGATGTAGGAAGGGGCACAGGGAGGTTTCTGAGGGGATGGAAGAACTGTGTATCTTTACAGGTTTAGGGATTACATAGGCATATGCCTATATATTCTGTCCATCAAGACAGATCAGACTGTATGCTTAATATCTGCACATTTCATTGTGTATGAGTTGTACCACAATCAATATGGCTGGGAACCAACAAAACACTCAAGTGACAGTGTTTCTGGGAGATCTCAGCCAAATATTCCTAGCCAAGTTCCAGCTTTCAAACAGGAAACAGTCCTCAGCTTATTATAGCTTGGTTTTATATCAGAAAAGCTAAACTAGGGCCGAGGCGATGACTCAGTGGGTACCAGCGCTCATTGCATAAGCTTGAGGGCCTGAGTTCAAATTCTCAGACTCCATGTAGAAAGCCAGGCAGGGTGGTGTGTATACCTGTTACCCAAGCACAGGGAGAGGGATTAGGGGGAGACTGGAGACTGCCTGGAGCTTTCTGGCCAGCCAGTCTATCTCCGGGCTCAAAAAGAGACTCCATCGCTCGGAGAGCGATGAAGCAGGACCCCCAGGTCCCCCCCGGCCTCTGAATGTGAACACAGGCACAAACACCCGCTCACTGACATGGGACAGAAACCACACACCCCTACAGCACATGCAGAAGCTGAAGCAACTTTCTATGACAGCATTTAAATTTTTCTCTTTGTTTCCCTTATGTGAATTGGTAAATCATAATCTCTTCTCAGCTCAAAGGCTGGACTTTGCAAGTTTGCTTTTTTCTTTTCTTTTTTAGGGTTTGACTGGTCTTTAGTTATGAAACTGCTTTGAAGCCTCAACAAGTTCAATTTATGGATCTAAGAGTCTTCTAGGGTCAGCGGTCATCTTAACAGTGAGTCTTATTTTGATTTCCTTCCTTTTGAGGATACACAAAACAAAAACTCTATCAATGTGTGTTTGCCAAAGACAATATGGGCAAAAAAGCATAAATCTTGGCAGTATTATAATCTCACTAGTCCCACATCTCTAATTAATTCGTCATTAAATATAATTAAGAAACTGCAGTAATTTAGTTTAAGAATCTGCATAAGTTCCAAAGGGTAATTAAAAGCTTTCTTTAATTGATTGGAAGCAAGAAGAGAAATGGAACCCAGACGAGCCTTCCACTATGTGTCTAGAATTTTCAAAGGTGCTCTGTTGATCCTAAGTCATTCCTTTAACATAAAAGTTATTATGTTTGGTAGAAAGACTTCCCTCTTTGATAAAAGTATTTATTATATTTTATTGTCAATCGAATACTCTCATAAAAATTCCTTGAAGTATTAGAAAAGATGAAAATACTAAAAAGTCAGTCTTATTACTCAAATAAAATTACTTTTAAATGTTTTATTAAGTATTGACAACACACCAAAGAATATTTAGATGCACGGATATTCCCTATTTGTGTGAATTTTTAGGACAGAGTTATGGATATCTTTCTATAGAAAGCATCTATGCTTGGGCAACCAGGAGTGTGGGGGGCATCATCAGTTTGAATCACTTGGCTTAAAAACTTGGATCACAATACTGGCTTAAAGTTTTATGGTGGGTCACCTTGACAGCAGGAACTGCAGGTTGTGAAACTTTGATGTGAGGGTTCCATGTGGTGAGATTGAGATTTTGTTTGTGCTCTAACAAATAAAGCTTGCCTGAAGATCAGA
>LOJH01027094.1:0-18175 GCA_001685095.1 Ellobius talpinus
AGCGTTTTATTAAAATACATGATTGACAGAATACAGACAATTCTCCCGTAACACCTGTGTGTTTCTTTGGGACTAAATGGCTGTGGGCACCCAAACATTTGGCAAGAAATTTCACATAAACCCTGGGAAAGCTTTAAAAAATAAAGGGGGGGGGAACCTCTAGAAAGATAAGAGTCAAATATAGCTTCTTGGTAACTGTCTTTTTTCCAGTAGACTGTTTGCTGGTGGCAAGCAGAGACGGGGCTCCTTTAAGAAAATCTTCCTGACTCAACGTTAGCAGCAAGAGCCTCTCAATTCTTTTAAGAGGCTCTGCCAACAAAAACTTAAATGGTGGTTATAAGCAGCTGGCATCAGGCTTCTTGGTGGTGGCATGAATCTTGAAACTCCAGTGTTGTGGCAGTAAACATGGCTCCCACCAGTACCACCATGAAGCCAGACTCTTAAAAAGCTAAGGAATGGAGTGGAGCCAGCTGCCAAAGCCACAGCTTTAACCCTAGCTATATAACTTATCAGATTAAAGACTCATGTGGCCAGAAAAAGATAAAGATATAAAGATAAATTAATTTAAAAATATACGTAGGCTTGGGAGAGAAAAGAAAAGAATTAAGTCCTTTAAAAAAATGGTTGGGTGTGGTAGCACATGCCTGTAATTCCAGCACTTGGGAGGCAGAGACTGGCAGATCTCTGTGAGTTCAAGGCCAGCCTGGCCTACAGAGTGAGCTCCAGGACACTGACAGTAACAGATACAATTAGTAACTCACTATCCTATCCTTGATACATACTGAACTGATACATAGTAAACAACCAAAACAGCTACATAGTGAGACCTTTTCTCCAAAAAAGGATAGAGAAGCAGTTGAGGAGATGCCAGACATCACCTTCTGGCCTATAAACAGGAGAATGTGTGCATGTGTGCATGCGTGCGTGCGCACGCACACACACACAGAAACACAAAACTCTACACAGAACAAAAGCCGTGGCACCTAATCCCTTTTTCCTGGTATGCCTTGTCTTCACTTGTTCTCATTCTCTCTGTTCTTTATCCATTTCCCTATTGCTGATGAGATCTCTTGCTTGTCTGCCCGTCTTCTCTCTGTAATGTCAATTAAGTTCCTTGAGTTCCCTTCTGAGTTTGTTTTAAATACTTTTTCAAACACTTTTTATTTACATGTATGGATGTTTTGACTGTATGTATATATATGTACCACATATGACAATGACCATGGAGGCTAGAAAAGAGAGCATCACATCTGAAACTGGGGCAGAAGGGACGACAGAACTGAATTCAGGTTCTCTGCTAGGGCAGCAAGTGTTCAAACATCTCTCCAGCTCTATTTTTATTTTTAATAAAATTTTATTATTTACTTTTACCATTTTAAATTATGTCAGCATATATATGTGTTCAAGAGTCAATGTACCCAATAAGGTCAGAAGTATTGAATCCCCTGGAACTGGAATTACCAGTGTTTAAGACCCACTCAACATGAGTGCTAGGAACCAAACTCGGGTCCTTTGCAAAACCATTATGTGTTCTTAACTGCTGATGGCATAGGCCTTTAATCCCAGGACTGAAAGGCAGAGGAAGGTGGATCTCTGGAAATCTGAGGTCAGCCTGACCTATACATGAAGAGTTCCAGGTCAACCAGGTTTACACATTAAGTCTCAAAATAAACAAACAAACAGAAAAACATACAGGAGTTGGGGGGGAGGCTGGACATATGGCTCAGAGACAGAGTTCTTGTCAGGGATGGGATGTCTAAGGCCGTAGATCATCCCACTCCTAACACAAGAGGAAGGGGAGAGTGTGGATTACGAATTGTTCACTAGAGGTGTTTCCTAGTATATTCAAACAGGCAGAAGAAATACCAGTAAAAATAAAGATAGGTTATCAAGATCATCTAGCATGGAGAACAAAAATAAGATGAAGTTTCAGAAAACTCAAGGGCAAATTAAAATTACCAGTAAGTATATCAAGTTATACCCAGTCTTTGGTGTTTTGTTGAAACAGGTTTTATTGCCTGGCCCAGAGAGGCTTAACTTTGTGATAATTCTACCTAACGGAAAACAGTTTCTGATCAGAAACCAGAAAGGCTAAAAGGCAGTATGGGCTGACATACTACCCACTAGGAAGTTAATCAAGAGAGCTAGCTGTGTGTGAACACAAGTGGGGTGCAGGACAGAACTGAGGTCACAACAGACAAGTAAAGAAATCAATTTAAAACCAAGATGAAACTCCTTTGCTGTGACTAGCCATAGAACCTTATTTACCCTAAAGGGTTTACACAGCACAGGGTTTCAGACAGTTCTAACATAAACAACAATCTCGATCTTATATACTTTGCTATGTTTGCTTCCATCAAAGATCTATGTGTATAATACACACTCAGCTAAAGGATAAAATTCTTAAAAGATTTTTCCCTCTGCCTTCACAAAGACAAGCAAGATCATCTTACAGACTACACCCTTGACATGGTGCACAGTCCTGGTGGAGGCAATGGGGTCAGTGACTGTACGGCAGTTGCGCTCCCAACAGAACAAAATCACCACACTCACCTCCAGTTCCTCACTGTCTTTGGGCTTCTCCTCAGAGGTCTGTTTAACAAAGTCTGGGATGAGAATTTCCAGTGTGGCTCGGGCTACAAAAGAAAAAGTCTGAGGTGAGGGCTTGAGCACAAAGGAAAATCAGGCATGCTGCCCCAGCCAGCAGTGAGCTACATGTTGGCTCCCAAACTCATAACAAGAAGCAGCAACAGCACTTTAAAAGGTAGACTTGGGAGGGGCTAAAGAACAGCACATCCTGAAGGAACAGTGAGATGATAGAAGTTTTGGATACCAATTTTACCAAGGGAAGAACTCACATCTATGTTTTAATCAAATTGTAGCATTTATATTAAAAAAAAATGGCTTGGCAAAACCTGGACCCAGGGAGGCCTGACAGCAGACAGCTACAGACATCCAGACCACAACACATGGATAGCAGCTACTATGAACAGGTAGATGGGCATATCTGAGGAACTCTGGAAGAAGCATGTATAAGGCAAAATAAGAGGGTGGCACCCATATGAACAGGCCACAATGTGTTACAATAATGGCTCAGTCTGGTCCAACAGAGCACTACTGGTAAGACATCTAAGAAAAATAAGTACATAATAAAGAGCAAGCAGTGCAGATTTCTAGAGAGAGTAGCTGGAATAGGTGGAGGAACAGACAGGTGACCTTGTAAAGGACAAGCCTGAGGATGATTCCACTCCTTTGCCAGGCCCTATCTCAAAAGTTATCTGCTCAAAGTCTCAACAATTTGAAATTTGAAAGTATTTCCAGGCTGAATTTTTCTAAAAGGGATAGCAAGAGCTAGGGCCTACCTCAGTAGTAGAGCATTTTGCCTAGCATGTCAAGACCTGACTCAGTCCCTATCTCTGCATAATAAGTTAACAAAATAGAATCAGGCATTCCTGGAGATAGAGGCAGAATATGCAAGCTAAGGGTAGCTGAACAGAGGACAGGTAATACGTGATACAGAAAGACTTATTGTCCTCAGTATTGGTCACAAAATAAAGTACCACAGAGGAATACTCTCTGATTCTTAGAAGTAGAAAATCCTCCCACTACCCCCAAGACACAGCAAGACTGAGAAAACTGGTATGCCTACTGTCCTTATAGATACCAGTTCGGGAAGACAACATGTCCATAGGATAAAGTTCAAGAATGGCCCTGTATGTGCCAGGGCCAGAAGTATACCTAACACTAATCTGCAATGTATCCACTACTCAGAAAAGCCCAAAAGCTCCAATGCTGGGCAAAATGGCTTGGTTCAAAAATGCTGTCTATTCCTGAATGAGGCAAAGAAATGGTACAGTGGGTCTTTTAAAGGAAAACACCAATTTCCTTGAGATGAACAAGGTGTGGAACAACTGTCTAATCCCCAATTTGAAATCTGAAGGACTCAAGAAATAATCTATATAAAATATCAAAAATCCTTGAGATGATGATAACATGACAATCTGCCTTTTTTTCCTCTTAGCATGTCCACATTGTGTTTAAAAACAAACTTGCATGCCAAGTGTGGGGTGCATGTTTTAATCCTAACACTCAAGAGAAACCCAGCCTTGAAAAACCAAAAATAAAAAAAGAAGCCGGGCGGTGGTGGTGCACACCTTTAATCCCAGCATTTAGGAGGCAGAGGCAGGTGAATATCAGTGAGTTCAAGGCCATTCTGGTCTACAGAGTTCCAGGACAGCCAGGACTATCACACAGAGAAACCCGGTCTCAAAAAAACCCCAGAAAAACAAAAAACAAAACAAAACAAACTTTTACATACCCCACATGGCCCTAAGCATACCCAAATTTGCATATGGCTGGAACAAGAACAAAAAACATTGACCTTGCTATCATTTGGCAAAAGAGATCTTCTACTACTGTAAAGTCTCACTTTAAAAAATAAAATCTGGGGGCTGAGTCAGAAGGTGGTGGCACATGCCTTTAATCCCAGCACTCGGGAGGCAGAGACAGGCTGATCTTTGTGAGTTCGAGGCCAGCCTGGTCTACAGAGCTAGTTCCAGAACAGCTAAGGCTGTTACACGGAGAAACCCTGTCTTGAAAAACCACCACCACCACCAACAACAACAAAAATCTGGGGGCTGGAGAGATGGCTCAAAGGTTGAGAGCATTGGCTGTTTTTCCAGAGGTCCTGAGTTTAATTCCCAGCAACCACATGGTTGTGAACCATGAGATCTGGTGCCCTCTTCTGGTATGTAGGCATACATGCCAGTAGAACATTGTATGCATAATAAATAAATCTTAAAAAAAAAATTTAAAAAAGAATCTGAGCCGGGGTGGGGGTCTGCAAGGTGGCTCACACCTTTAATCCCAATGCTTGGAATATAGAGGTAGCTGGATCTCTGTGAGTTCAAGGCCAGGCTAGTCTACCCAGAAAGTTCCAGGACAGCCAGGACTACACAGAGAAGCCCTGTCTTGAAAATCATACCCCCCCCCCAAAAAAAATATTGGTTTGGGTATTCTGGAACTCACTCTGTAGACCAGGATAGCCACAAATCTCAAACTCAAAGAGATCTGCCTGCCTCTGCATCCCGAATGCTAGGATGAAAGGTATTAGCTAGAATCTTATTTTAATTAGGTGTGTGTGCACGCGTGCAGAAACCAGAGGCATTAGATTCCCCCTGGAGTTACAGGTATTTGTAAGCTGCCCCATGTGGGTTCTGGGAATTGTGGTGATCTGAATTGAGGCAACTGTCTCCTGATTTTGAGTGCTTAGTCCCTAGATGGTAGACCTATTTGGAAAGGATTAGGAGGCATGGCCTTGTTGAAGGATGTGTGTATCATTGGGGCAGGGGGTAGGGTTTGAGGCTTCAAAAACCTACACTATTCCTAGTTAGTTCTCTCTGCCTCATACTTGCAAACCAGATATAAATTCCAAGCTACTGATCCAGGACCATGGCTGCCTACCTCCATGTTCCCGATCACAATGGTCAAGAACTCAGTCACCTTCTGAAACCACAACCTCCAATTAAATGCTTTATTCTAAACTTGCCTTGGTCATGGTGCTTTGTCAGCAGCAGAAAAGTAACTAAGACAGGAACCAAACTTAGTTTCACTAAAAGAACAGTTCATACTCTAAACTACTGAGCCACCTTTCTCTTTTTTACTTTCTTAGTTTAAATCATTTATAGTGAGCACATAATTGTTATATTTTATCTTTGGTGGTGCAAGAGATTAGACCCACTCTAAAGCTGAGTTACATCTCTAGCCCTTAGTTTTTAGACAGTCTTGCTCTACAGCCAAGATTAACATGAAACTCACAATGATTCTGTTGCAGCTTCTCAAGTACTAGAATTACAGTCATGTACCACTATTATATTTTAAAATCAAAGTAGAGGGCAGCAGAAATAGCTCAGTAAGGGTTAAGGTTACTTGCTACTCTGGGTTTGGTTCTCAGCACGGATATTAGGTGGATGATTCACAACTCCTTTAATTCCAGTTCCAGAGGATGCAATGCCCTCTTCTGGCCTCCGAGGGCACAAGCACACAAGACGTTCACATGCAGGCAGGCAAACACACAGACACACACAGACACAGACACACACACACATACACACACGCGCGCGCCAAAAGCGAATCTTTTTTAAAAGCACATTAAAAAAAGATTATATGAATAAATGTCTTACCCGTATCCCTAAAAACCTACTCATTACTCAGCTCCTTGCTAATCAGACTGAGGCATGGTACCACTTACCATTAAGGTGGGTTTTCCCACCTCATTTAACCTTGTCTAGATATTCGTCCACAAGTATGCCCTAGAGGCTAACTTAATTTAGATAATGATCACAGGCATGTCCAGAAGTTGGTAATTAGTATTAATATCACATTCGGTATCCCAGAGGCATGCTGCCTGCTGGGTTTGCCTCACTCTGATTAGCAAGCTGAAGTTCTGAGTGGTAACAAAAGGGGGAAGGAAGCTAAGCACTGGCACTCATCACTATCAGCTCCTGACTGCAGATGCCATGTCGGCAGTACCCTCAAATTCCTGCACAATGCCTTTCCCACAGTGATAAACTGTACCCCTTCAGGAACCAAAACACACCCTTCCTTTCTTAAGTTGCTTTTTTAAGAGTGCCTTATCATAGCAACAGGAAAACTGATATACCAAGCAAACCACATTACCAGCTTTATTCTTCGCAAGTTTTTTGCTGCTTGCAGTTCCAGATCCGTAAGTCACACCATCAATGGTCACGGAGGCACCAAAAGGCTCACTTGGATTCTCTTAAAATTAAAATTACTGGTTTTAAAACACACTTGTCAAGACATAAAAAACACGTGCACACAGCCTGTCAACCCTAACAAGACACCCCTCAATAAAGCATATCTGTGTTTGAGATAGATGTGTAGACAAGGCTGGGAGATGTGGAGACAGGCAGCAAAGGGCACAGATGGGAAGACTGAAGAGTATGGGGGACAATGGGAAATGATCCAAAGGGAAACAGAGCTGCCTAGTACATGGACAAGGTAGGGATGGGGTCTCTGAAAGACAAACAGAACTGACAAGAATGGCAAAGCACAGGATAAAGGGCATCTGAGAAACAGTACCCCCCACCCCAAATACAAGTGATCCCAGGTCTCAGAACCAAAGGGCAATCACACTGACATTCACAAACTACACAGAGGAAACCATAGATAACAGAGCTGTCAGGAAGTGTGGTGAGATCACAGCTCTTTCATTATTGAGGGGTGGGAGTGATGGACACAGAACAGAAAGCAGTAAAGAATTCAATGCACAACAGAAAGGCCTTTATTACAGACTGTTCTTGACAAGTCAGGAACTACTAAGGCAGAACAAGAAAAATAGAGGAAGGGGAAAAATAGGACAAACTCAAAAGGAAAAGATGAGCCATCCCTTCTCTCAGACAATGGTCACTGCTGTGAAAATAAGATACCTATCTGCATCACACTTCTCTTTGTCCTTGCCTTGCACACCTATCCAACCCAGCAGGGCCAATGTGCTCACTCCCACCTACAGTCACAAGCAAAATGATATATACAACTCTTTAGAACTAAAATGGGTTTGAACTTACCACATTCAAAGAAATTATAAACAGGGCGGACCTTGAGGACACGCTGCATATATTCGTGCAGGATGCAGACCTCGGATTTCCCATTGGGATTGATGACAAACTCTGTGACAAAAAGAACTCCTTAGGGGCTTACCACTATGAACATGGCAGCCTCTGCATTACAGAAAGCAGACAGCTTTGGGCTAAGTGCAACTCATAATAAAGATAAAGCATGTTAAAATGGCAATAAGATGTCCCATGTGCTGATGCTGATAGTCCAAGCACAGCTCACCTTTCTTTGTAGGTGCATCTTGCACAGATAAAGTGATGAGCTTCTGGTTGGCTGGCAGAATGGGCCTCTCTGACTCTGCCTGCTTCCGCTTCATCTCACGGTTGAACTGGCGGCGCTCAGCCCAAGTCCTAAATTTTTTCACAGTTACTTGCTCAAAGTCAAAACGCTTCTCCAGGTAGGTACGAAATTCCTCTAGATCTGTCCAAGATACATACCAGTGAACTACATTATCAGATTTCCAACACAAGAATCATGTTTTCCTCAGTCCTGTTTATAATGACAACCCCCAAATAAACAAGTCCAGGACACAGGATACCCATTTCCCTTTCCCCATCCCTTTCAAAAGCAAGAAAAGAAAAAAGAAAACTTAGGTCCTTTCACACCTACTTCAAATCATTCTGGGAAATCCCTTATGGACAGAATCCTGGGCATACCATTACTTTATCTAGACTTAAGAAAAACAATACGAAAATGATACTGGGGCTGGGCGGTGGCGGCACATGCCTTTTATACCAGCACTTGGGAGGCAGAGGCAGGCAAATCTCTGTGAATCTAGGTCCATGACAGCCAGGGCTACACAAAGAAATCCTGTCTCCAAAAAGAGAGAGAAAGAAACTGGGATTTTTTGGGGGGGGGTGTTAAATAAAAACAAAGCAAGCAAACAAACACAATAAATAAATAAATAAAGCTCTAGGTCTTCAGGCTTTTCTCCTTAAGCCAAAATGAGTATTGGTCTGGGAGACACTACATATACACACACAAAAAACTAGCAAGTATTTGACTGCCAATAGCAGGGGTCTATCAACTCAGTAACAAACTGTATCCAGGTGGCTATCTACCTCCTCAGGGCTTCTACAGAGATGCACCTCTTCCCCGACCATGTTACCACTACCCAACAGCAGGTTCCTCTCCCAGTACCTCACACCCAGCTGTGCAGCATACACACATAGCTAACCCTGAAAGCTGCCAAGTCCTCTTTGGAAGTGACTCTTTGTGAGTGGATTGAAAGAGCTCTGACACCACCAGGGATCTAAGAGACAGAACTAAGCTATAGACACAAGACAGAGTAAGAAATACAAGCATATAACCAAAGACAAATACAAAACTATAATAGAGCACTGCCCAGGTCTTGAAAGGCAAAAAGCAGAACCCTTCATTAAAAACAAAACAAACAAAAAAAGTGAGGGAACAAACCACAGAAGAATGGCAGTTCCTTGGTGCTGAATTTATGACTGTGGGCTCATTCTATATCCATCAGATAAACAATGTCACAGGAGCACTCTGTACTAAAAGAGCAAGACTTCTTCAGGAGGTCATATTGAAAGACTAGTTGGCATTGCCATAATCATCTCTATTGAAGCTTTTGGCAGTCAGGCCCTGCAGAGCTCAGGTCTGCTCTTGAAAGCAAGGGTGAGGGCCTGTCTGACACGTAAGCTCTACATGCAAAGGTCCTTTCTCAGATACAACCAGGGACTAGAATGCACAACACGCAGTAAGAGTGAAAATGCAGGTAGCAGCGAGGCAAGAAAGTTCTTCAGAACACTTACCAACTGATTCATCTTTGCAAACCTCAACTTTAGCTTTCACTTGTCCCAAGGCTCCAGGGGCTGCCTCAGCCCCCAGTGGGTCCTTCTCATCCAGGGACCCCAAGTCTCCACCCATGGAGTCAGGCTCTTCCAAAGGGAAATCCAACTCTGCAGATCGACCCAGGGGCTTGGCAGGTGACACCTCCCCACTGGGTGTGAGATCACAGCTTTGCTCCCGTTCCTCATTATCTTTCATTTTCTTGTAATGCAGACAGGGGATGCTGCTTAGAGGAGGATCATGTTTCTGTCGATAGTGAAATTGAAACAGGGCTTATCAGGACAACTTTGAGTCTGTTTGACTATACTACAACACATGCAGTTAAGCACTGAGAACTGACAAGCATAAATACATGACAGGGGATTTCTCTACCCGTATGCTTCCCGTTCCCAAGAAGTAGGGTCTGGACCAGGTGACCACTCGAGACTCTCTGTGCAGGTATACAGGAACTCCAGAGTTATGAAAAGTCATGATCCATCCATCAGGCAATGGCTCTGTAGGTGGACGGCCACGACCTGCACAACACAAAAAAAATCCTACAATCCCTTTATAAACACAAGACTGTTACACAATGCCTCTTAAACTTGTTTTTGTATGGGTCTTGCCAAGTTTCTATCTGCTTGATGGGCCCAATTTCACCCCTAGGATAGTATGTGGAGCAAGGTGAGAAGTTCTACATGGATAACCAATGTACAAAAGCTCTAAATAGCCCCCAACCTAGCTTTTGCCTCCACACCTCGAGAACACTGGATACTAGATTTCTCCTACTTGCTGAGCCATGGTAAACAGGTACCTGAGGAATGGAGTAACCTTTAATAATAATCTGTAAATGTGTCAGTCAGTCACTCTTCCTGGTGACCAGGCACATGTTATTAGATAACACTGCCTTACTACCATATGCCAAGCCCTGGGTTTGATTCCACAGTACTATCTTTGGTGCCCAGCACTCACATGATGGCTCACACCATCTGCAACTCACAGTTCTAAGGGATTTGATGCCCTATTCTTGCTTCCATGGTGCCACGAATATACAGGTAGGCAAATACACGAGATTAAATAAGTCGTTAACATAAAGAAAACAACTGGGCATGGTGGTATATGCCTCTAAGCCCAGTACTTGGGAGGCAAAGGCAGGTGGATCTCTGTATGTTAGAGACCAGCCTTGAAACGGCCTACTTAGTTCCAAGACAGCTATGGTTACAATAGAGACTGTTGAGAGAGAGAGAAAGAGAAGAAAAGCCCCACAAAACTATTTCTACGTTGCTTTTAAGGCACTGCTTCCAATCCTTTCTTTGCTTTACAGTTTTAAGAAAAGTACTAGACTTGTTTTCAATAGCTCTCTTCAATAACAAAACTAATACAAAATAATACAAATATAATAAGGACTTAACTAAAACAAGTGTTCTTACGGTATCGGGAGCAATTTGCTATCTAGAAACTAAAGAAAATACATATAAATGAAGCCTGAATAACAGATGTGATTTTAAAAAGGTGCCACTGACTCTTGAGAAGGGCAGGAGCACCACTGGGCTACACTCTGACCCCAAGGCTCGACACCAGTCACCTTCAGAGGATGGACCCAGAGGGAAACTTGCAGGTCAGAAGTGCACCCATGGGTACTTCTTCAAAGGAGCTACTGCACACAAACCTTGGGCTAATTCAGGAGAAGAAGCAAACAGAACATGGACCCAAGCACAATATAAGGTAGGTTCATCCCATCCACGTATCTGTGACAGCAGGCTGCCACAGCCCACCATGCTGTCTGAAGAGCTTCGTATTATGCTCCTGACTCAACCTTTCCTAGGCAGATAAACAAGCCAGGGTTACTGCTGCCTTGTGGGAAGCTTAAAGTGAGACTCCTGAAACTATGGGAAGAGCACAAGGCCAACCTTCCTGCAACAAACACCAAGGTGAGGATCACCTGACCCATCCTTCCTAGAGTTACACCCAAAGCTGCTCTGAAACTGCCTATCATCCACTGTTCAGCTACTACCAACATGTACAGCAATATTTGGTACCTAACCTTGCAGACTCTCTCATCTCAGCCGCTCAGGGGAAACCTCTCCAGGGGTTTCAATTATTGTGCCTGAGTCCCATGAACCTTTTAATGCCCTCAACTGATCCTGACATCCTTACCAGAATAAATGCCACCAAGCCAAGTCCACACAGAAGCTCATGTAACTTGTCCTACACACTCCCTGTACTGGCAACAGACAGAGCCTGATACAGAACCGTGGGCATTCAACCGCTGCTCTCCCATTGTCACCAGATGCAGGGATAAGGGTCACTCTGTACATCTCCCAAACACTTCTACTTCTATTCACAGAGCTCCTGCCTTGTGCCATGCTGCAGCCCAGAACCTATGCAACGCCTGATTCTGGTGCTTTCCTGACTCTCCAGCAACAGAACCAAAAACTTGGATGGCAACTATAATCTCCCAACTCACCAAAAACCTACCTCTGACCTTGATCTCCATATTTGTAGACTACTGGTCTTTCATCCTAGCATGCATTCATTAATGCACCCCATTCAAGGATCCTCTCTGTGGCTTCCATGAAATTTATCAAGATCTGAGTCTGGGTTGTGGGTCTGAGTGAATATTTGTGTCCAATTTGTTTTCTTTTCACCTCCCATGACTATTCTATACTTAAATCTGTCTCTACCCAGACTGATGCCTGGCACAGGAGAATTCCCAAAATATTCTTTGGAAGAAAACCTTTCTGGGGCCTTGAAGCATCAGGATTTGTGACTAGCTCACTCACTCTTGAGCACTGTTTTAATCTTGGTCATCATTGGCTGCACACTTGTCTCTCCATCAGATGGATGATCACTGTCTCCGCCATATTTTTCCTCCATCCGCCTCTTTTTGGGAGCACAAAGACCTTCTTCTAGCAAAGCATCCACATCATTGTCAAAGTCATCCTGCAAAACAAGGTTTTCAGATACTACAGGCCTCCATGCTTCTGTACCAAGGACAAGTTTTGTTCGCATGAGTGAGGTAATACTCAGAGAGACCCTCAACGGGGACTGGGTATGCCCTGATGGCATTTGATCTTCTGAAAAACAAACAGGATGAAATGACAAAGTGAAACCAAGATGCCTGGTCCAAGAGCACACCCAGCCAAAGAGGCTTTTCATTCAGCAGCACCTGCTGGCTCAGGTTGGAAAAAGACATGGCCCAATGTTAGGCAAACTTTACACTAAGAAACTTTAGATATATTAACTCCTTACATCCTTTTCTTTTCCACATTAATACAATTTGACCTCACAAAGAGTTTTGTTTTGAGTTCCCTGCTTTCAAAAGACAAAGGCACTTCCAAACCTCTTTGGGTTTTGCTCAGAGCCCTCCAGAGAACGGGTCACCAACATACCTCATAGGAGAAATTCAAGGCCTCTTCATCCACTCTGTCTCTTTGAACGATTGCTTTAGCCGTGAACCCGCCTGTTCCTTCTTCATCTAGCTCCAAATTGTCAGTAAAATCTTCTAACTCATCGAGCACTGCGTACTCCACTCTCTTTTCCTGATCCAGCTCATTTTCCTCATCCTTCTTATCTGCACTCTCACCCCCTAGGCCTACCCCATTACCAACACTCCCGCCAAAGGGACAAGCATGCACGTCCCCACTGACAGGACTAAGGAGCAGGCTACATTCAGCCCGAGTGCTGCGTTCTACTCCTGTGTACAGCACCTTCCTGTCCTTACTCCTACAGCTCTCAGTAAAGCTCACACTAATCTTTACATCCTTAAGCAACTTAAGGTCAGGGGAGAACTTCCGGACTGCGGGTGCGTGCCGGGCAGTGCGCGGGCTGTGGCCACTACAGTTCGGGTCTATGAGGAGGCGGCCCTTAGAGAAGGATCCTTTGGAGAGAAGAGAAGCTCCGTAGAAGTTGAAAGGGTCCTCGGCAGGAGGTTCGGACTGTCCATCACCACCAGAGCCAACGTCCATTACCTCTGCATCACTGGACGTTTGCAGGGGAGGTGGTGGAGACTGTTCATGGGGCAGCACTTGGAAGGGGCAAGCTCGGTTCTCCATCATAGCTTCTCCTGCGGGCTCACGCGGGAGAGGAGAGGGACTCTCATATGTCTCCATATTATGAGCAGTTAAGACTATTTTAAAACACCAGAGTTTTAAACCACCTTACATAAATCTATACTGCTAACATGCACAAGTCCATCGAGACCCGGTGGCGTCCTGCCCGCGCTGCACACACTGGCGGCTTAGTCAAGCTGGCCACATTGCTCTTTTCATTAATGTAGACAGCTTTTAGAACCACTGCCTCAATTATTGGAAATCACAATGCACTCAGCTTAAAAGATTGACGTCTAAGTGAGTCTATCTTCATGCCAAAGTGGCACCTTTCTTCTTCCACCTGCAAAGAAATTTAAAAATATCGTCACAAAATGACAGAACCCTTCCACTTCTCTGGTACCAAGTTAAAAGTCAAATGTTATCTATGATGAAGTAAAGAGCCAAGATAATTGCCTTTAAAAAAGCCTTTTAGACATCATGGAAAAAAAACCTTACTAGTTTTCTTTAGAACCTAAATTTTAAGCCCTAAATTAAGTATTTTACCAATTATTCACTTTAATCCCTATTTCAGAGACACAAAAATATAGTCTCATATCTCAAAAAGGATGAAGACTAAAACAAAAAGCTAAAGTTTCCTACAGCACTCCTTTAACTCAGTCTAGTGGATAAGCAAGCATGCAGCAGGAGGTCACCATTTCAGGAACACACACAAGAGTGCATCCATCACGCTATTAATCCACTCACCTTCAAGGGCTGGGTCAGTCAGAGGGTGAGCGAGACCCTCAGCTCAACTCTGTGGCACTAGGGACCTCAGAGATATAGCCAGGCACTCTGCTACCCAGGGACCCCCTCTCCTGGGCCCACAACGTGGCACGTGGACAGGACAGTGATGCAGCGTGCTGAGGTCACCAGGAGTGGCAGCATAGATCCATTCCCAGTAGAGGAAGGGAGTCTGTTGGGAAGGGAGCCTACTAGTATTGGGAGTAGGCAGGATAACACAGGAGAAAGCTAGAGTCAATGCAGAAAGGGTCCTGGGTGCCACCGGGAGTCTAGCTGCAAGCTGAGGATAGTGAGCTACCAAGAGGGAAGCAACTCTCCTTATAGAGAAGACTCACAGCTATACCAGGTATAGGTGTCTGCACCAGGTGTTGGGACAGTTCTCCAAAACAAAGATGTAGAAGCAGCTCTGGAAACAATAAGAAAGTATCACAGGAATTGTCTATGCTTGCAGACCCTATAGGGTGGAAAGGAGAAAAAAGGTGAAGAAAAAGGCTTAAGCCTCTGCAGACACACACTGGTACCTAGGAAGAAGCCTAGAGAGAAGAATAGAGGATGCTGCAGGCAGTCCTGTCTCACAAGTACTCAGGCCACACAACTCTGGAGCCCTGAAGAGGTCTGGTGGAGACAACCACACAAACTGGGAGTAAAGCACCAAAACCACAAGAGGGAAATAGCAGAGGGAAGGACATAATCCTAGGAAGCTCTGCTACAGAGAATGTGTAAAAAGAGGGACAACACAACAGAAAAGGCAGGTCAGAGGCTAGCCACAAAACCCAGAGGTCCACAGAAAGGCTATGGGCAGAAACACATGCACACACACACACAAACAAAACACTCAAGAGCGCACAAGCACGTGTGCGCACACACACACATGCACACTCCTAAATCATGCACAGAAACATGCACATGCCATGCACACTGGTGCAGGTACAGCTATACACACACGACCATGCCTATGGGTGATAGCTTGGTTGCATCTACATAACTCATATTCTTAAAATCCTAGAGAAGACAAGAGTCAGAAGACATCATCTATATAAGCAGCTTACAGTGAAGGGATTAAGTGGGGTGGTTATGCCTTACTGAAGGTAAAGGTATAACCGGAGGCTTATTTAGGTTAAATTAATCCATTTAAATATTCACTTACGGTCTACTCGAGAGGTGCTAACACTAGAAGAGACAAGGACCCCATGGCCTGGACATAGCTGGTAGGTCAAACTACTATCACTTTATTTCTTACAATCTCTGATAGCCTAACAGTTTTTAATTCAATGGGAACTGAACAAACTACCTCTCTAAAGGTGTTCCCATCAACCATCAAAGGAGCTTAGGAACCACTAAGGAGCCAGAAGGGAAACCAAAGGGGCAAAGCCAGTTTCCTGGCAACCAAGGACCACTGCAGAGGACAGACAGGTCAGCACACTTGACCTTGAATAAGACCAGGACAGAGCCTGGTAGGTGTGCAGAGACCACAAGAAATCAAATCTGTGCTTTCTCAGATAGAATATGCTAATGGGAAGAAGATTCAAGTAGGCAGAGGTTAGAGACAAAGAGTGGTACAGGATGGGCAAGTATGCTACATGTTAAAAGCTAAAGGAGTCAATGTAAAACTACAAAATAAAAACAATAAATGAAGACATTAGTAAGTGTTAAGGGGGATGGGAGTTTTAAAGAGATACACAGCACAGGTGGGACCCTGAGGCCCTGGAAAGGGTAAGTACACATCTTGCAGGAGCAGGAAAATTGTCTAGCTCTTGGGCTCAGCAGTGGACAATCCTAGATAAGTTTCTGACTTTTCCCTCTGTAAGCTTACTCAATTCATTAATCAACTATTTGCTGAATGCCTTCCATAAGGCACACATCATTTATATGTGTTAAGCACAAGGCAGACAAAACACTTGTCCCACAAAGCTTACTTATCAGTGGGGGAGATAGATAATAACAAGAAAAGTATCTATGATGTCACCTGCTGACATTCTAGCTAAAACAAAGCAAGGGGGGAAAGCTGGGGAGCAGGAAGCAGTTTCTAAAAGACTACACAGGCTCTATGGCCAGTATCCACTTAAAGATGAAACAGATAGAGCCAGGTGGTACCAAGGGTGAAAGGAGGCCATTGTAGGAGACACCTAGAGGAAAAGCAAAGACCCAGGGACAAACACATGGTATGACCAAGCTAGGATAGTATGTGAGGGGAAGTGAAAGCAAGCCAGGCCAGCACGTCTTCAATTTTTAATCTTTTTTTATCTTGAGAAACAGGATACTGCACAGAAGGGTATCACTGATCCATGGGTAGAAATGGCAGCCAACCCTCACACAGGCCCTGTTCTAAGGACTTCACGCAACACACCCAGCACTGTGACAGAAAGGTTAAACAAAGTGCTCAAGGTCATGGTAGAGCTGCTTTGCCACCCAAACAAGCAGGGCAGGCCTGAGTCTGTACTACCTCAGTTGTACAACATCTTGCAATTTAAAGAATTCCTCACCAGGCCTTTAATCCCAGCACTTGGGGAGGAAGAGGCAGGTGGATCTCTGTGAGTTCAAGGACAGCCTGGTCTGGAGTTCCAGGACAGTCAGGGCTACAGAGAGAAACCCTGTCTGGGGGCGAGGAGGGGGGGAGGGTTCCTCTGTGTCCAAAAAAAGTACTAAAAGGGTGATAATGGGAATCAAATTAGAAAAGGGGGAAGAATTAAAAGGCTCATCAGGTAGCATGAACCAGGACTTTAAGTTGCAGTTTCTGAGAAACAAGTCTGCTGTTGGAAACAGGTGGCAAGGCTTGCTGAGAAATGCATGAAGGCCTAAGAGAGGCACCAAGGTGACTTTAGACAGCCCAGAAGGACTGTTCTGGCATGGCCTGTGACTGGAGCTTGGCTTGGATCAAACTACTTGGTGTCAGAGCAATCCATGATAAAGTGAAAAGAAGAACTAGCGGCAGGAGGTTAGCGATCAGAAAGGAGATCCGCACTGGAGATGGAGATTTGGAAGATGTCAAGGAAAGTTGATGTGAAAACTAGAAGAGATCACATGGGAGGGAAATGACGACAACAAAGGCCAAAGCTAGACAAACCAGTCAAAATCATCCTTCCTACAAGGTAAAATTGCAACAACCACTGTAAAGTGCCTGCTCCCCTGGCCATGCAGAGTTCAAAGGGTAGCCCTTCCTGCCCTCCAGCCTCACTGTTCTTCAGCTGACTGAACCTGTGGATGCAGCTCTTGCTTTGTCAACTGGACTGGGAGCAAGCAGCTTACCCAACACATCTGGACAACTCCTACGTGCTGGACTGGCATGGATATAGCGGTGGTGACCAATGCTACAGCTGCAGCCTCCTGACCAATCCAAAGGCAGTATGACCTCATCAATTCCTTTATCACCCTGCAAATCCTCTTATTTGAACTTACAGGCCACACTTATTACACCAGCCATTTACTTACTCCCTTTGGTTAGTGGTGGCTTACATTGGGGACTTCCAAGACTGGGAGTCCTGTTTAAGCCAGGAGACAGTGGGCCCCTCCTCGAGATTGGCTGCCAAAAGTCAACAACCCTAGATAGGACATCTCTGCATCCGGTAACGGAGTACATGCAAGCATGCAAGATGGCAAACCAAATTCCTATCATGTAGCAACCCAAGTCCACTGCATGATATTACTTGACAGGTATCGCTGTCAACAGGTTGCCACTTCCCATTTATTCTACCACGCTCATTGTTACTGTAAAACCACATCCTGAAAAACTACACGACCACTTCATCCACTGGCAATTTGGAAGAAACTTGGGCGGTTTGTCGGCTTTTCCAAGCAGCCAAAACAGGCAACAGTTCAGGAAGAGAGGTGTCCCTGCCCACACGTCTCCCGCCAGAAGGCAAGGCGAGGCGATGGCTTCGGGCCCACCAGCCGAGGGGCTTCGTTACCAGGCCGACAGCACCCTA
>LOJH01027097.1:0-18174 GCA_001685095.1 Ellobius talpinus
TTTATTAACCAATGAAAGTAACATATAAGACAGATGACCCTCCTCCATCAAGTACTGACCTCAGTTTAGTTCCCAGCAGTCACCTGGGTACATCGGCCTGTAATTCCAGCTGTGGGTGATCCAAGGCCCCTGGCCTCAGGCAATTCCTGCACATATATGTATACATACTCACACATAGACTCACAATACACATAATTTAAAAATATGTAGTTTAAAAAATAAGAGTATACTTATTGGGACTTTTGACTTTATCATATATGTGAAGATATAATGTTTTATATCATCAGGCTATTGCCTAAATTATCAAAACATGGCTTCATTACTAGATCTGTTTAAACCAAAATGCAGTATAGGGTTTTTATATTATCTCTTCCAATTAACCATTTAAGTTAATGATATACTTTGATTATAAATACAGAAGCATAGACTATGCTGATAATTAATAAATTATATATAATATGATCTGAATACAATAGGGAGAGATAAAAAGTAATATGAAACTAACCAGATTTAACCTATTTTTAGAGATAGTTAAATGTGAAGACTTTAGCCGAATAGCTGCATTAGAAAGGCTGCTTTCCTGCTGCTGAATATCTTTATCAGTTCAGAGAGGGTGTCATTACATCCTACATCACTGCTCTCCTGCAATCTGCTCCTGACAGGATCATCCATCTGTTTAGCCTGAACAACCCTGCAGTTGCTTGTGTGCTGATTCACAGATGTAAGTAGGAGGTTGACTGCAGGATTTCTGACTTATACTCGAATCCAAGCTATTGTGACACATTTGGAAGCATAGCTGCACATGTTCTTCTTTAATTGGGAAATTTCTCCTTTGACTTTCAGAACAGCAAAGAAGGAAAGATGGTGCTAAGCAGTCCCAGGTTCTGAATGTATCTCATTGTGCTTGAAGGAAGCTGGATGTATGATAAGAAAGGAAGGGCTCTCAAGAAGCAAGGGCTTTCTCTAGAAGGGGTGAGCAGCTGGCATCTGTTAATGTTCTCTGAGTATCCTTGGCAGGAGATCAACATTTTGAGTAAAGTCTGTGGGTTCAATATGGATGAATCTGAATTACACAAACGATTTAGTAATTACAATCCTGTTCTTCTGTGAGATGTGACAGACATCTTTTAACAGTCTCATGACACTGTGGTTGTATTTATATGACAGCTTTGACCCTTGGATTATTTTCAAAAAAGACATGGTGAATTTTTTTATGATTGAGAGTTTTAGTGGATGTGACATAACTCAAAAAATATTTCATTCAGCCTTCTAGATTTAATCAAGACAACCATTTAGCTGTGTTGGACAGTGTTCGTTGTTGACAGAAGCAAAACATACCAAACATGTGTCAAGCCTTTCAAAAGTCTGAAATTGTGGAGCAGCACTTAAGCATGATTTATTCTGGTGCATTTCGTACTTGAAATTATTTTGACTGCTGTGGTAATTGCTTTGCAAGTAATAACTAAGCCTCCTCACTTCTCGGAACACTTAAACTTTAGACATATCACATTACTCCAGCTTTGCTCTTGTCCCTTCCTTTGAACTTTTCTGCTTTTTGTTTAACTAAAGATCCATCTACAATGCTATATACTACATGAACCTGTTCTTCAAACTCCCAGTCAATATGAATGACTAAATTTTATTCTAGTTATACAGTGTTGAGTCAGTTGTGACCAGGCTTTGCAACTTGAAGTGAATAGTAATTGTGGATGTGCATTTCCTAAAAGATTCTGTGAACGTGTTTTATGTATATGACTGTTCCATAGTAAAGTATGGGAAGGAATACATAATCTCAAGAAGTGCTTACTGGGTAGAATTTTAGGTATTCATGAAATAAGTGCTAGTTACAGTAAGGCATTAATGTAGTTATATCTGGAGAGTTCAGTTTTGAATCCAGTGGCATTCTTATAATTGTATATTTTAAATTATCTGCTCCTTCGAGATAATTCCCTAATAAACATGGACATGCAAATAACTCTAGAGTTCAGTAAGAAAATGTAGCTGATGAAACTAGAGTGTGTGAGGAGTGAGCGGTACACAGTCAGACAGAAAGTAAATGAAACAGCATCCTAGGAAATGGGAGAGGGCTTAGACAGCTCTGAGCACGTGGCTTTCACCTTTCTTCACAGGTATTTGATGTTGGTAAAATGGTGAGGAACAGCAGAGGGAATTCCCTCTGTTCAGAAGAAGAGACACTACTTTTCCTATCAGCCTATTTTACGTTAAGGGAGAATCCTACTTTAGAAGTTACTATAATTTCTAGAGGTATGCAGCCAGCAATCCTACTATGGAGAAGTAAGTGCTTTTCTGAGATGTGTTTCATTGTTTCCCAAGGAAAACACAGATGGGATGAAAATACTAAAGCGTATGCACACACACACACACACACACACACACACACGAGCTCACACAAGCATGCACATACAAACATATACACACACACCACATGCACACAAAATCTACAAAGTTAGCAAATGCTAAGTATCGTTGCTACTTTCGAGGATCAAATCTTAAAACCCAGGTTTGTTTTAGGACTAATATGGAAGATACTTAGAAGGGAGGTGAAAATTATGATAACCACAAATTCTATTAAACAAGGGGCTACAAAGAGACTAAGTAGGTCATCCTACAGGGAAAATCAACTCCATTGGGACATATGGAACAGTCCTGGAAGCTCAGAAGGCAGAAGAGTCTCAGGATTTTCACTGATTCATTTTAACTTCTCATAGAGCTTGCCCACTGCATTGCCTGTTGACCACTCAAAAGCCATTTGTCATGCCTCTGCAGGAGCATTTCTTCCAGGTCTGTGAGCGAAAGGTAAATTGTGTATATGTTTATCTTCAACCAGGAGAGATTAAGGAACCAAAAGACTGTTGCAAAAAGTTCTCTTCCAAACACCTGTTTTAACTTTAACTAAAGTGTGTGTGTGTGTGTAATCATGTGAGAACCACAAAAACAAAGAGATATATTTAAACATTAAAACAATTTTTAATCACAAACACTGAGTTATTTGTGAATAAATCAAAACTCTTATTAATTTAAGGACTTACTATGATTTTTATCATAGAATAACAATGTCTCACATACTCTTCTTATTCCCACTAATGTAGATTCACACTATTAATGACTTAAAGATAAGTAAGACTCCTAATTAACACTGAGAATAAAACTGAACATTTCTGAAATACAGTGCTTTTTCTTTTGCTTTAATTAATGAAGTGGTCATTGGACAACTCAAGTATAGAATCATATACCTTAAATTAATAAATTATGCTGGCTGTCTACAACTGCATTTCATGGATTGAGGCCATAACTATTTAATGTTAATAACAATATGACTAAATTTTACAATTATCTTACATTTGTCAAGCATTTAGTATTCACATAGAATATTAAAATATAATATATTTAAGTATTAATAGAAGATGTCATAATTTCTAGTACTAAATTATATTGTCCTTTGGGAAATGAGCATAAATAAAACAAAAATATAGATTGGTGAAGAAGGGATTTCTAAACTGTGTATAAGAAGGGAACACTTATAGTCATGGTTTCTTTATCCTAGCGATGACGCCTATCTTACTGATTTTGCCAAAGATCAGAGTTTCTGTATGTCTTATTTTCTTTTCACATCTAATAGGTGGTTAAAAGATTATATCAAATCAGTTTCCCAAAGATCATTCACTCCTTTTTAATATATAATTACAAAGACAACGTTATTTCAGTGGCACCTGAAATGCATATTATAGCAGAATCAGTTTTCAAAGTTTATGTTCAGAACTCAGAATACTCTAAAGTTTATCAGAAAATGTAAATGAAAGAGTATAATAGATGTACATATAATATACAATTAGTCAATGTTTGGAGAATTATTAAGCAGTTGCCTCAATAGATATAGAAAGTAAAAGGTTATTTCACCACAGTCTTGGTGTTACAGGACCAAAAACAACAATACACTGTTGCTCTTTATATAACTGACCAGTTTTAACATGTATGTTTTGGATTACAGGGAAGTAATATCAAGTAAACACTATAAGCCTTCTCTTCTATTTTAGTGAGTTAAATTGTAGTTTTTTAGCCTAGCTAATGTGTTTTCCCTAAATCCACCAAATTACCTGCAATCATAGATATTGACCACCCTAGCCAAAGGTATGTATGTATTCAATGTTATTTTCTTTTATATATGTGCATGTGTGTATGTGTGTGTGGTTTATGTATATGCTTGTGTGGATATGCTTTTATGTGCATGGATGGGTGTACATATGTGTGCACACATGTGTGGAAGCAAGAGGTCAACATTGGCTATCTATCTGGAATATCTCTACCTTATTTTTTGAGGGGGTCCTCCCTGAGCCTTGGTACCATTAGGTGAGGTGGCAAACAAGCTCCAGGGAATCCTCCTTTCTCTAAGTTCTTCCAGTGCAAGGCTTAAAGAGATGTATGCCAAAAACAGGCGTGCTAAAGATCTAAACGGAAATGTTCCTGCTTACATAGCAGTTACTTCAGTCACTTTCCATCCTGAGCCATCCCCACAGCTCCCCACACCATTTCTTGTTCTAAGGTACAAAACCACAAAACAAAATATTCAATATAACAAATGAATAATTTCAAATAGTTATGCCTTTATTCCTCTTTGACTCAGAATGTAAACTCTGATTAAGTTAAAAAGTTTCCATTGTAGGCATTCATGTAAATTATTTTCAATAATAACCCTAGTTTATGAAAAAATTCTTCTAAATTCTAGTACTAATCCCTAAATTCCACATTTTTGTTCTCTCTATCTTCTGGCTCCTTCTCTCACAACTGTCTCCTGACATTTAGATACACACTTTGGTACCGCTGATGGCCATTGAACTTATTGTCCTACAGGTCTTTTACCTGCTTAGTTAAAGTTGCCCCAAAATATTTTATATTGTTTGTGGTTATTGTGAAAGATGTTATTTCCCTGATTTCTTTCTCACCCCATTTATCATGTATATGTAGGAGGGCTACTGATATTATTTTGAGTTAATCTTGTATTCAGTCACTAAAGGTGCCTGCCACCTATAGGAGTTCCCTGGTAGAATGTTGGAGGTCATTTATGTATACTATCATGTCATATGGAAAGGAGGGGTTATGGAATCAGGTAGAAACCCGAGAGAAGGGAACCATCCTCGAGTCTAAAAGGATGGCCCCAGCTAAGACTCCTGGCATCAGTGGATGCACAGACCAAATGGGTCATCCCCTGTGATTGAATTGGTGACTACCCTGGTTGTCAACAGAGAACCTTCATCCAGTGACTGACAGAAGCAAGTTTAGAGAACTATGGTCAAACATTGGGACCAGCTCAGGTACTCCTGTTGAAGAGGGGGAGGAGAGATTCTAGAAGTCAGAGCAGTCAGGTAAGTTGCAGGAAAACCAACAAAAATGGCTAGATTGGCTCATGGTAACTCACAAAGTCTGAAATAACAACTAGCAAGCCCACATGGACAGACCCAGGCCCTCTGCATATATGTGATAGTTGTGGAACTGGGTCTATTTGTGGGACTCATGGCAATAGGAGCAGAGCTGTGCCTAGTGCTTTGGCTGGTTCCTGGAAAGCTACTCATCATGCTGAGTTGCCATGCCTGCCTTGAATATGGCAGCTAGGTATGCCATGCTTTGCTGATGCCCATGGGAGGCCTGCTCTTTCTGAGTGAATATGGAACAGGGGTGGATGTGGGGAGTGGGGAGAGGTAGGGAGAGAGAGTGGCAAGAGAGGGAGGAGGGAATGCTGTGTTCATGTTGTAAAATTAATTGATAATTAATTAAAATGTTAATAGACTAAAAAGAGTTTCTTTTCTCTTACATTATATTCTGATTACAGTTCCCTCCTAATCTTCCCAGGTCCTCCCACATTCCTTCCTCTCCAGATCTGATTTCTTTTTTGTATCTAAATATGAAAGAATAGGCTTCTAAGACATAACAGCCTAACATGACAAAATAAAATATAATGAGATTAAACAAAATCATTTATACAGAAGTTAGACAAGGCATCCCAATAGAAGGAAAAATGTCTCAAGGGAGGGCACAAGAATCGGACACCTACTTGTTCTCTCGCTCAAGAGTCCCATAAAAATACTAAGCTAAAATCTATGATATATATGTGGAAGACATGACACAGATCTGTGTAGGCCCTGTTCTTACTGTGTCAGTCCTTATGAGTTCATATGAGTCTTGCTTAGTTGATTCAAAAGGCTTTGTTCTCCTGGCATCATCCATGCCTTCTGGCTCTTATACTCTCTGCCCTCTTTTCCATTCAGTTTCTTGAGCTGTGATTTGAGGAATTTGAGGAAGACCTCCCATTTAGATTCTTTCTCCATGTAAAGCATGTCTGTGTGCTGTCTGTTGCTATCTGCTGCCAGAGAAAACTTCTCTGATGATGACTATACAAGGCACCAATCTATTAGCATAGCAAAGTACTAGAAGTATTCATACTTTTTTAAAAGACTACTAGAGTTTAATTTTACCCTAGGTCTCTTTGCTATGTAGTCTTTTGTTCTTGACCACTCAAGCAGTGTATGTTCTACCTTGTGGAATGGGCCTTAAGTCAAACAAGACATTTGGTGGATACTCCCAACAAGTTCTGTGCCACCATTGCCCTAGTGTATCATGCAGGCAGGACAGATTAAATGTCAAAGTTTTTGTAGCTGGATTGTTGTCTACATTTCTCCTTTGGTAGCCTTCATAGTAACTTCTCTCGCCAAAGACACTAGAACAAAAAGGTGAAGGCTCCATGTAAGCCCCAGCTGGACTTCTCCGTGTTCAATGAGTTGTGGGGTTGTTTTCCACAGCAATGGTGCCCTAATGTCAGTTTAGAGAGAGCAACCATTGTCTTAGCAACAGTCTGGGTTGTTAGCAGAATTTCCACAGAACCCTCTTAATTGAATTCAACCCAGTCCCACTATTAGAAGACTTGTTTGGTGACCAGAGATGGCCAGTTAATGTTCTGCCTCTCTCATCTCCACAAAAGTTGGGGGTACAGGAGTAGGGAGGGCTGCTAAAAGTGTTCTACTGCAGAGCATGGCATTGAATCTAGAGGAATAGAGGAAGAAGAGGGAAAAACCCAGCTTACTTGGTTTTCTAGCAGGTGTGGCTTATATGTTAACAGGAAGTGCCTGTTTCCCTGTCCTGCTCAACTGATGTGTTCCCAGTGGATGCCTGCTGGTGTTAGAGGCTATTATAATGGGATGAGTTGGAATGGAAGCAAAGGGAGAAGGGAGAACAATATCTGTGTGATCATTGGGAATGGGATCAGGGAGGAAAAGGAGACCACAACAGGTTTTCTGCTAAAGACCTAGGGATATGACTGGTGGGATTGATTCTAGATGAGAAAAGGAGAGATATTGATCTACCTTCAGACAGCTTGTGTAGATGTGATTTAAACACTAGAATCTCTAGCACACCTGGTATTTAATATTTTAGATGTGAGGTACATGAACTGTGGTGTATTTCCTCAAAGCATCATAATCATAATTTATTAAAATATGTCAAAATGTATCCAGCAAGGATAACTGGGACTTTAGTGGTTGGAAGTTGAAAGCAAACAACATTTATGAAGAGATTGTGCTATAAGAAGAATAAAAAACTAAAACAGTGACAAGGCCTGGACATGGACATGAAACATGTCCCAGTGAGAAAACAAAACAAATCACTTTACCTGGGTCAAATGTTCCCTGCTATTATTCTCCTGGCTTAGAGTCATTGAATAAGTATTCTGTCTCTTCCATTAAGTGTGGAAAATATCCAACTAAGAGCTGAATGGTTTTTCCAATAATGTTTAGTCTTTACTGTAATGGAGCAATATTATGTTCCCATTAGGAAGTAAGTGTATGAGAATAGAAACCACCTGGGAAACTCTAATTAAACATTTTCTCTCTATTTGTTATAACAATTTCCCTTTTACTGCCATCTGAAGTCTGAGTTATCATAAAACTTTCTACATAGTTTTTAACAGAAGGTATATATATAGCATCAATCTTCCCAACTAAAGCTTTGGAAGAGAGCTCTTTGGAGATTTAGGAAAAATTCTCAGTAATGTACATTGGAACTGAGCAAAAATTAATTCCCTTCTATCACCATCAATAAGTCTTTGTTCTGCTGCTTTGGTAATCCAGTGTAGTATCAGCAACCATGACCTCATGCATGCCCATCCTTTATCTGCTTCCCAGACTTCCTTTCTTTAAGGCTGTATTCTAAAATTTTATATCTTTATGATCTATTAATAAATAGTTTCCTTCATGTTTTTCTAATCTTTCTGCACACAGAATACTACCTCTGAATGTTCTAAACAGCATTTTCTTCAGTGGAAATGATTATTCTCCAACACTAGTCCACCACAGAGCCGGCATACATTTCTTGTACTGCTGACATTAAATCAAGTTCTTTTTTTTATTTAATGAGCACAGTTTATTTGAAATGTGGTTCAGTAAACTGTAGTATTTTCTTTCTTTCATGTCTAACTCTCAATTAATTTTCCCCTGCATAGAAGAAGGAAATAATTACCTATTTAAATCTCCTTTATAGCAATTCGTACTATCACCTAGAAAAAAATCTCATAAAATTTATATGGGAAACACAATATGCCACCCTGAAGAGCTACTGAACCCTAAGATTGCCCACTTACCTCAGTCACTCTGTAGCTCCACATTGAATGTTTGATGTACTTGGATTTATTCAGTTAACCATGTTAATTTATATAGTTGAAAATATAGTTGTTTCCAAGAATTTCAAATAATATTGCTGCTGAATGTGGCTCAAAAAATTATTATTAAGGGACTGATAAAAATATGAGTTCATACTCACTAACCTACTCAGGCATTATTAGTTGTAGGTAGTCAAACTGCATTATAGATTATTTTTCTGTTTCGTTTTCTACTGTCTAAGTTATTGTCAGCCTTCTCAATTTCTAAAGCTCCATATTTACTCTCCTGCTCCTATATTTCCACAGGGGATAGTCATGGTATATGAAAAACATTCACATATTTGTGGGTTAAAAATAATTCAGTTTTTCAAACCTGCATGCCTTAGCGAAGTTCAAGACAATTCATAAACAGGTCTCTGAGAATATGTTGGCCCATGAAGGATGCTTTGTAAACTTTTGGTGGACAGAGGAACAGCAAGAAATTAAGTGTAATTGAAAATTAATTCACATTGTGCTATTTGGCAGAACAGCATAGTAGGGAAGACTGGAAGCAAAGCAAATTGCATGTCATGTCTTCATCATTCATATGTGTGTGTATGAATAAATGTATTTCTATAATAAGGATATGTGTGTGTGTAACAACAATTAAAGAAAAAGAGAATTTGAAAAAAATTCACTGTGGATACACTAGAAAGTTTTGAGGGAGAAAAATAGATAAATATTATAATTATATTATAATCTCAAAAACAAAAAGGCCTCTCAAAAACAAAACAGATGTTATATGTATGAAAATCCAGTTTCCTCTAAGTAAATTTATGTAGATCTGAAGGAGATAAGATGAACACTGTGAATGTTCTACTAGCAAGAACCATGGAGATTTTCAGAGCAGTAACCATCAGTTTAAAAAGAATAAAAGGGAAGAAAGGAAGGGGTGATTCATCATCTATTATATGAGGCCATTTCAATGTAGTTATTCATTTAAAAGGTCAGTTTGCAAATTTACTTTGCAAATGGAACAAATTAGGGAAATGATAGGCTGAGAGGATATTACACACTTAATGTGAGCCTGGGGTTTCTGCCAGGAGGGCACTGATGAGCCTGAATAGATGGGGATTAGCAAGTAATTTTTTCAAATGTTAAATAGCAGCAGAACAGGTAAATATGTGAGGCTGTGTGGTTTGGAATAGAGTTTCATGATAGCTTTCTAAAAAAGAATGTTTAATTTTTCTTGGTTAATGCTATTTCTATATCACTATGATACAGAAATTCCTTTGAATTAGGTTTCTTAAAGCATTCTTTAAGGTATATTTCATTTTTAATGAAAATAACTGATTACATAAAAGAATTCGAATCAGTATTTTATAACCAAATGTTTAAATTTTGTTTCTTTTGAATATCCATATTCCAAAAAGAACAAAAAAACTACAAAAAAATAAATCACATTTTTAATATGCAATAACTAACAATATTACACATAACAAAATTGAAATGGAAGAAATATTTTAATCAATTGCTAAGATATAGAATGTGGTCTAAGCGTATATTACAAAGAAAAGGAGCAGTTAATTGAGGTTGCTGTAATATACTATCTAAAACCTGGTAAAGGAATTTATTTCTCTGATGGTACTTTCAGTGTAAGACTAGAGTTGCAGTCTTATGCCCCTTTTCTCTTTTTCTGTCCTTGATTCACAAATAAAAACACAATATTTGGGAAAGCTTGAAACAAGATAGTGCCCTTCCAGATAACTTGATGGATCCCTGATATTTTGCCTCTTAATAATGTATCTAATTTTCTCTTATTAAGCACCCTTCAGGGTTTTTTTATTTTTAGAATTCATAGTTCACCAGCTTTTAGACTGAGATCTTAATAGCATTATTTTGCATCATGATCATGAGGTTCAGAGATAGTAAATTAGTGTCTGTCATTCTGTAAGTCATGATGATTAGATCAAAATTGTTGGGGCATAAAATTGTGTGATTCAGTGCCAATGGTGGTTTAATTTGTACAGCATGGACAGTAAAAGCCATTCATGCTTGAAGTAAGAAAATAGAATAAAAATGCTTCTTTATTTAAGCCATTTTGATCTGAGGTACTGCCTCTTTCAGAAGATAACTAAAGCAATACAGAGGTCTCTATAAGAAAAAAACATTGATCTGCCAAGTTATTGCTAACATTTGTTGGAGGGAGGGCCGCTTGTTTTTCTCAGTTGCCCAGCTAGCTTAGACCCAAAATAATCACATAGAAACTTAATTAATTAAATCACTGCTTGAACTATTAGCTTTAGCATCTTATTGGCTAGCTCTTACATTTTAATTTAACCCATTTTATTAATCTGTGTATCGCCATGAGGCTGTGGCTTACCAGCTAATGTTTTGGCACATCTGACTATGGCAGCAGCTTCATGACATTTCTCCCGACTCTGTCTTCCTCCTCCCATGCTATAGTCAAGCCAGTTTTCTTTATCCATTAACCAATAAAATCAAAACATAGACAGGAGAACCTCTCACACCATTTTCCCTTTTCTATTTAAACAAAAAAGAAGGCTTTAAATTTAAAATGGCAAAATTACATATAACAAAACAAGTATCAAACAAGAATTACAGTTACAATATTTATATCTATTTTATCTTTTATCATAATTAGGGAAAATTATAATTATCTATCTATTCTTCAACTTTGTCAAAGATTCCATAAAGATATAGTAATACCTAAGTAAACAGGAAGTATATTGTAAGCAACTTCCAAAAGTCTAGGATTGACAGAGACATCTCACTGACTGGACAGTCACCCAAAAATTCTTCCTCAGCATTGGAGCATCCATATTCAGCCTACAGGCCCATAGTGTCCAGCAGACTTCTCCATGAAGCAGGAAATGTCAAAGATAGTTCCACATATGCAGTTTGTCAGACATTTTCTTCTGTGTCTTGCAAAATGTCTTGCAGACTCTTTCATGAAGCAGGAACACCAAAGGATTGTCTCACTTTTAGGCAAGTTTGCCAGTCATTTCTCTGATTCCTACATGTCTAGTTCAGCAGTCCAGGCAGGAGTAGTTTCTTTTCCAAATGGCTGGCAAACTCCATAAGGAGCCTCTTTAATGTCCATCTTCCTCTTGAAGTAATTGGTGGTGCTAGGAGCAGATGTGTCTTATTGTCATGAAAAGTCTTAAGTTTTTAAACATTTTAAATGCCATATTCTGAAGGTCTCTGAAAGATTTGAAAAATACCTATCTAGCTGAAATATAAAACTAACTATACATTACCTTTTTAAATGAACTACACAATCAAAATACTTTAATCAAGAACAGAAATATACATATAACAAAATTGATCTTAAACTTGTATAAATAAACCAAGATCCATACCAATGCAAATCTCTATAGCACATTCCCCTTTGAATGTAAAGAACCACTTACAAAAAATATTTGGGAATATGGGCACAGTTCTGCCCAAACTTCTTCCTGCTGTTTACTGGGAAAAGTAATTATTTGCAGGGTGTTAAAGGAAACCTTTTAGAGGGTCTTGTTCCATCAAGCCATATTTGTCTGGAAGCAATTCACAGGTTCTCATCTTCTGTGGAAACAAAAGAAGAACCTCNAGCTCCTTCACAGTCAAAAAATTCAAAGAAAACACACTAATATACATAATCCAGACTTTCTGTGTTTATTTCTTCTTTACATGACTTGTCTTTACTATATTACTTTTTAATATTTATTTTGTTTTATTTACTCCTTTAATCTATGATTGTTTGTACTCTGTCTCTTTAAAGACTTTACCCTTTTCTAAATCATTTCCTTCTTTTCCAACTCTCTCTATTTTTTTCTTCTCTCTTCCAAGCGTACGTACTATCTAGCACTGTGATCCATTTAGAGGTCTTTTATTTCTGAATCTGTCCTATTGTGTATCTCTAATTCCTTACTGTCCAGGAGCACTTCTTAAAATGGTAAGTGCTTCTTAAAACCTTAAGCTGCATCATTGCTAGGAGAAATGGCATTGCTGCTTGTGCCACCCAGTCAAGCATGGTGGAGCTGTTCCATTCATTGCCTGTGAGCAGTGCATACCACCCCAGTTCCAAGTATGAAGCTGGTCTATATCGAGCCACTAAGCAGTTGTAGCATTCTGCTCACAAACCACATCCAAATACTCCATCTCCTAAAAGAACCAGCGGTCATGCTAGCAGCATGGCCCAGAAAGCTGGTATTTCAAAACAGCATGGCTTTCCTGCTCTCACTGAGTCAGGAAAACCTCTCTTAAAGAGTTGTGGCATGCCACCAGCAAACATCAAGAAGCCATGTTAAGGTCTGTATTTTTGTGTCTAGAATTGAGCTCCTTCAGAATTTAAGTGCATTTTAGTTTGCCATGTTGGCACCAATTAGTTGAAGGGAGGACTGTTCTTCCAGCTGCCCAGCTAGCTTAGACCCAAAATAATCACACAGAAACTGTATTATTTAAATTACTTCTTGGTCCATTAGTTCTATCTTTTTATTGGCTAACTCTTACATCTTACTTTAACCCATTTCTATTAATCTGTGTATCAACATGTGGCTGTGGCTTACTGGCTGAAGTTTCAGCACATCTGACTATGGTGGTGGCTCCATGGCATCTCTCCCAACTCTACACTCCTCCTCACATGCTATAGGCCAAAGCAGTTTTCTTAATTCATTAACCAATAAAATCAACACATAAATAGGGACTCCCACACCAAACACTAAATGTTTAAATTACAGCAAATCCAACCCCTCAACTCTTTACTTCATGACACTTAAAATAGGGATTCTGACTATATAAGGAAAATATTTGATGATGTATACTTCCTTTACAGTTTTGTTATGGAGTTGAACATCTTTAAGCAGAAATATGCTAGCTCAAAGAAATTATTACTGAATCTCCATCTGGTCACCAGGTAAAATGAATTTGGATGTACTGTAGGCTTAGCTAACTTCATTTTATCATAATAAAATACCAAAACTACACTTTATCTTTTTTTAATTAGTATCACATATCTTGACAGACTGACTTTTTAGCTTACCTAGGTCATAAATATTTAATCTAGGAAAGCTTGAAAGTCAGTCCAGGGATGGTAAATTAGAGGGTTTAATTGATTATTAAATCAAAATGGTTGAGATACATCATTATGTAATTCAGAACTCATGCTGTTTGAATTTCTCCAGGCATATAATAAACAATAAGAAAGGTCTTTTCTACATGTAAATGTAAAATATGTTAGACTGCATGTGTGTGTGTGTGTGTGTGTGTGTGCACAGAGTAGTGAATAAGTAATTTATTTAGTCCAGAAAACATAAAAAAATAAATGAACTGATCTGGGCAGTGGTGATGCACACCTTTAACCCCAGCACTCAGGAGGCAGAGACGGGTGAATCTCTGTAAGTTCAAGGCCAGCCTGGTCTAGAAAGCTAGCTCCAGGACAGGCCTCAAGACTACAGAGGAAGCCCTGTCTCAAAAAATCCACAAATAAACATACAGACAACAAACAAATAATAAATTGTAGCTGAGTTTAGAGTACTAGGTGAATAATTTACCAGGTAGAATTGTAAACACTTAAGTTTATAGACATACTGAATATTAAAAAAGACTCTGCTTTAGTTTGGGTAACAGGAACATAACTAACACATGCTGATGGCAACTATAGATCTATCCTAAAACAACACATGCTAGTGATGAATACAGGTCTAACCTAAATGAACACAGGCTAATGAATACATATTTATTCTAAACCAACACATTCTAGTTACTATAGATTTATATAAAATGTCTCAATAGATCCACAGTCACTAGCATGCGCCCTCACATTCTTCTCATGGTTTTCTACAAATTTGTATTTCAGTCATACTAACTGTAATTGCTTAAATTTTAACATAAATAATTATGTTTGTACATTATAATGTTCCAATATTTGTTTACCATATGTAATAAACCGACCTGGGTAAGTGACTTAGCCATCAACTTGATTATTTATTAATTCCTTGTGTTGTGAATTTTAAAAGTTTTCTTTAAAATCTATTTTGAAATATATAATAAATTCTTATGAGCAATTGGCACTCTATTATGCTATAAAATGCTAAACATTGTTTCTTTCATTCGCCTCCACCTCAGGGCATCTTTCTACACCTTTCTTTATTTTCCCCCAGTTTGATAGACACTGTACACTTTGAATTTCTTTGAGATTGATGTTGTAAGCTTTCACATACACGTGAGAACATGAAGTGTTTCCCCTCCTATGTTTCTTCTTTCACTTGATATAATGACATGTATCCTGCAGATTTCAAAAGTGGAATTGAATAATGCACTATGCATCCAGACTTTATCTTTATCCACTCAATCTTCAGTGGACATGTCAGCTGATTCCATACCTTATTTATCAAGTTTAAGATAAATATAAGAGTACAGCTATCTTATTAATTTTTATTAAAATATTTTTGTGCATTGCATTTTGATAATATTCTTTCCCTTTGACCAACTTGTCTCTCAGATTCATCTTACTTTCCTAACTACCTGATGTCCTGCTATTCACTTTCTATTTCTATCAAAAATACAAAAGCTAAAATTAAAGCAAACAACCCAAAAGTCATAGCTCAAAACAAAACAAAACTTTTAATAATAACAACACTAACAAAACAAAACTAAAGTCATGCAAACACAAACAAAACATCCATCCAACTACTTCTGGGCATGAAGTTTGCTTTGAGTGCAGTTGTTATAACCAGTGACACTCAATTGCAGTAAACTGATTTCCCCCTTTCCTGCAGATATTTATTGCAAATTGCACCTTGGTTCGGGTATTCACCTCCCCTTCTCAATGCCAGGATTTTTGTCTGGTTTTATCTGATGTAGGTCTTTTAGTTCATGGGTATCAACCTTGTTGTGTTTGGAAGACTCTATGGTTATTGGGGTGGCACATGATGGGAGGATATGCTGAGGCAGGCAGAAGCAGGTGGATCATTAGTATAACAAAATTTTTAATATATATATCATAAATACATAATTTCCCCTTCCCTTTCCTCCCTCCAAACCTTATTACATACTCTTGTTTGCTCTCTTCCAAATTCAGGACCTTTTTGGTTGATTAGATGTTACATATACAGCTATGCTTTTGATAGTTATTCTTTCACTTTGAGAGATATACAAAGTAGAAGAACTGCTGGAGAATGCATTGTCCCTATTTGTAGAACTGTATGTATATGAGTGCTTGTGTATGAGTGTGTATGTGTGTGTGTATATATATATATGTGTATGTGTGTATGTGAGTGTGTATAGTATATGTGAATGTTTTGGATATAGTTTGGTATTTGCCCAGCTAATTTGAATTCTTGTCAATATTGTAAAACCTTCCTGCCATTTAAATACATGGTGGTATTTGTAATTTTTGACTTTTTAAAAAAAGTCATTCAAAACTGGGTGTTAAGAGACCTTGTGGTTTACTTTTCATTTCCCATTTAATGTATTAAACTAATCTATTTGTAAATATTCTTTGGGAATATGTATATAAAGTTATGTAACTGGTCTTGGGAGATGGCTCAGTGCATAAAGCCCGTGTGATGTAATCATTGTGTCTGAGTTTAGATTTGCAGACACTACATGAAAGCCAGACACGATAGCACATGTGTCTATAATCTCTCTATTCCCTCTCATAAATGAGAAGCACACATAGGAGAATCTGGGATCTTGTAAGCCAGCTAGCATGGTGTCTACAGCCCCAAACTGTGAACTGATTCATTTATGGGCTCATGTTTTGTTAGTTTCTTGTATAACTCAGAGTCACATTCTTAGGAATGATACAGTGTACAGGAGGCTGGGGCTTCCTATATCAATTAAAAGTCNTATATATATATATATATGTGTGTGTGTGTGTGTGTATAAGAAGTGCAAGTGTAAGATATATGCACATTTGAACATACTACACACACTAATCTTCCTGCAGCTATGTTATATATGTATATAATATATATACATTTATATGAATTAGTACACACACACATATATATATATTAGAGAGTACACATGTGTGTGTTTGTGTGTGTATGTGAACATAAAAATGTACCATTCTACTTTCTTGAAGGATATATGCATCTTTGGTAGAGATTTTGACAACAAAGAAATATCTGCACCTTCTTTCCTAAAAGTTTAAAAACCTAGCTTTAATTTAGCCATTTTTGCTCAGGCATTTGTTTAGGCATTTTTAAAATGTAACTTTTCCAATTCTCCTCCATTTCTAGTTGGTTAATACAATGGCCCTGCTGTATAAAAATATCATGTAGAATCCTGAGAGACCAGTGAAGTAGGAGGAGCTCTAGCCACCACCTTATGCAACAGGAATAGAAGCTGTGCTCTATGTTTTACAGAGATACACAAGATATTAAGCTGATCTCTGACATCCTCACAAAGATATGATACCTGTCTTAACAGCATGCCTGTATATTTCTTTCCCTTTAGAAAATTAAAATCTATCCATTTTAAAGCAGCTACTTCATGGGGCAATTCTATACTGTGTTAGCATTTGAGAAAATACTGCCATATTTGTCCCCATTGTTTCAAATAAAATCATCTTTTGTCTGGATATAGGGGTAAGAATCACTAGTGCAGGCTTCAGTGACTTTACTCAAGGGTCCACTCTCTATATAGTTCTCCATTTAGCCTTTGATGGGTAGCAGCACCCCGTGTTTAGTTCTGTATTGATTCCTTTGTGCCAGAACTGAAGCCTTGTCTATTAAGAAGGAAAAGGGGTGGGAGATAGGATCAGATGGAGAATGAGAAAACTTTCATCTGCTGAATTAAGATAAGATGAAGCCCAATTTTCTTATCTTGGAAGGTGTCTCCCAAAAAAAGTAGTTCCAGCAGTAATTTTTAGCTCAACAAAGTGAAAAAAATCAATATTACATCTAAGTTTGAAAATTGGACAACATGCAGGATTTGAGTCTTCTTAGTGTTAATGTAGTAAAGATTTCTCTTGTTTCTGAACCTGTTTTAGACAAATGATATCCACTCTTAATATCTTAGTGCATTCTTTATATTGTTTAGCCCAAAAATCTATAAAATAAAAATTTATCCTGGCAATCTTATTAAACCATTAAAAAGTTTGAAATACCTATGATATATTATTTCAGATATTTTGCAAGTTATAAAGTACAGTAATATGAAAATATTGCTGAATATTTTGTTCCTAAATTTGTAACATGTCTGTTTGAATATTGATCATCTTTTAAAAAATAACTCAATAACTTTTCATGAGGGTCTGCTATATGCTGTACACTGACCTAACAGGAATAACTAAATGAATTTATTTATTATGTATATTTATTTACTAGAATAAACATCAAAGTATTTATTTATTTGTTTGTTTATTTATTTATTTAAGTTCATTTTTGTGGCGACCCACACCATTCGCCATTACAAGATGGCGCTGAGGTTTGCAGTAAASARCCTCGTTTTGGCGCGAGTCCTCTGCGAGTCTGCCTGGCAACAGCTGTGCACCAATCCTAACCTGACTAGTGTCCGTT